>PJEM01012784.1:0-44832 GCA_004023845.1 Helogale parvula | reverse complement strand
GGGGGATGGGGGTGAAGACTGCATATTTCTTCGGGAAAAGTGAAACACAGGCCCAGGTCGATGAGCCTGGGTGGGCCAGGGCCGGGGGGTTCTCTGAGCCGTAGGGGGTCAGCAAGCTGTGTCCAGGCCCAGCGAAATCCAGAGCCGGATGTCATTGCTCTAAGGTACAAGGGAGGCAAGGGGTCAACTCCTATGACAAAGAGCGGCCGGCCCGAGGCAGGGCAATGACAGTGCCCACTCACAGCATCGGCCTGCTCTGTCCCCAGGGACAATCGACCAATGGCCCGGTTCTGTGGACGCAGCGGCCCACGCGTGGTGGGGCTCCCACTGGCTGCCCTCACAGATCACACACCACCCTCACGTCCTCTGTGTCCCCAAGGGTTTGATGCCTCAGAAAGTATCTTCACCTCCAGGGACGCGGGCCTCCATCGGCACTGACGCCCCGCTCTTCCTCTTTGTCAGGATGCTCCGCTGTCCCTGAGCCCCTGGGGGGAAAGCGAGGGGTTGGAATGAATCGACCTGCACTCCCGTGTGGCTGGATCTTCAGCTGTCACATTAGGACGTCTCCTTCCCCACCAACGAGCGCGCCAGAGCGCTCCCCGGAGACGCCATCTCAGGCGCGGTTTCCGAAGCTGGCGCACACGTCTACCACTCCTCAGCCACTCGCCAGATGCCAGGGGGTCCAGAAGAAAAATGCAGTTGGCCTGGGGTTTCCACCAGCGAATCCTGGGTCCCTGACCACCCGCCTACTGAGTGGAGGCCCACAGAAATGGCCATCCCGGGTCAAACCCATGATCCGCCTGTTTATTCAGGTCCGAACCGATTCACAAACTTCTCTCCAGCACGGAGTTAGGCCTACAGGGTCTCAAACTCAAGGACTCCTGGGGTCCCCAAACTGAGGTGCTGGGTCATGCAGGTGAATGGTCGCAGTACAACTGCGGGCCCCCCTCGGTTCCAGCCTATACTGGCCAGGAGGGAACGGGAGGCCCCCCTGAGATCAGATGGTCCCATTCACTATTTTTCAAGGAGCTACAAACACCCATTTGGCAAGGGTAGGTGATTCCTCAATTTTTAAATGTTGGCAACTTACTCAGCAAAGTTGCCGTGCAGTCCACATGTGTGTCTGAGACCAGACACGGCCATGGCCATGTTATGGGCTCTATTCCAGAAGGCAGCAAGGGGACAGGATGCGGTACCCACCTGCCCTCCCTGGAGCCAAGGGCGCCCACGGGCCGTGCACAGCCCGTGGGACCACACCAGCCAGGGCGCCCCGCGTGGCAGTCAGCCTCTCCCGGCCCGTTCTCGCCCGGAGCTTCAGACGCGCAGGGGTGAGTGTGGCGGGCACGTCATACCTGCTGACAGCCAGGGTGCGGGCACAGAAGTGCAGGCAGGCGCTGTCCTGGCCCCGCGCACAAGCGCAGCGCAGTGTCCGCGTGGCCGGCTGTGGGCTCCGCGGGAATGGCCCTGCCGACCTCCTGGCCCGGAAGCCTCCTCTGTAGTTGGATAGTCCATAAGGCACCGTCCGTCTGCAAAGGACAGAGCAGCGTCAGGGTCACGTGGACAAGTGCGGGGGGCCTCCCGACTCGGGGCGCATCCGTGGGGGCAGAGCTGGCGGGCTGGGAGACTGTGGACAGACCGAGAGAGGTGGAGTCCGGCGACACCTGAGGAACTGGCGTCCCCATGGTCCTCCGTGCTCTGGGTCTTAGCCGACCTCGGCAGGGAACCTTTCACCCGTTTCCCCCAAGCTCCCAGTAAGCGGGCTGGGCAGCGGCGGGTGCTGGGGGGGAGATGCGGCACTTGAGGTGCACCCCCAGCCCTGGGTCCTCCGAGGGTGGCTCTGGGTTGTCTCCCTGGGCCCACACCCCAGACGCTGACGTTCTGGCTGACACATGCTGGGTGCCTCAGTCCTTGGGCCCGCGCCTGGGTCCTGTCACCCATGCCAGTAAGAGGCCCGCCCGGCTCCCAGCCCGAGGCCAGCCGCACTCTGCCTGCCCAGCACCCAACTTCGCGTCTTCCCAGCCTGTCATCTGCACTAACGGGAATACACAAATGTAATTACGGCCATTACGGCCCCATCCTGGCCTTCAAACTCCATTCTCTCTGATACACAAACATCAGAGGGCCTCCTGTGCCCGTAAGTCACAACCAAGGAGGGACCGGGCCTTGGGAAAAGGCTTATTTAAAAGTCTGAAAATGTTTTACCAGTCTCACTTATGGCTGGAGCTGGAGAGGGCTGTTGGTGTCATTTGGAACAATGAACATTTGTCTTTCCCTTACGCCGGTCTACACCCAACCCATCGCTCCCCAGAGAAGAAGGAAGACAGCCAGGCGGCAGTTGTGGGGGAAGAAATGAAAAGCAGATGCTTCATTTATTAGCACTATTGAACGGGACCGGGGGACAAATTGCTAATAACCAGAGGAAACTTCTGTGGCTGACAGTTGCTTTTCCAACAAGGCTGGCTTTCCACCTTGGTTTCTGGGAGTCCCGCGGAGCCCCACCAACCCTCCTCCTCAAAGGGAGTTCTGACATCCTCTCTGCATTTTCAAAACAAAATCAAATTGGATTTACTTTAATTTGAAACACACGTCAACATCATGGAGCCTTTTCGGGGCATCTGGGGCAGAGTGGGGTTTGGGGGCGCCCCCTCGTGACCTGACGCTTGGAACCAACTTCTAACTTCCCCCTGCGGGGTCGGAGGCCAGAGGAGGGGAGCGTTCCCACCCCATTCGCTTTCCTGTGCTCTGTCCTCTGCGTTGTGGTGGCTCCTCCCGCCCTAGATAGCGAGCAGTCTAGGCTCAAAAGAGAAAGTAGGCAGGATCCAGTCCGGATCCAGTCTGAGCCGAACCTTTGCTAAAACCCCATTTCTTCTCAGGGATGGGGACGGGGGCAAGAGGGCAGAATGATACAGATACTGTTGTGAAGCAGGATTTGGCTAAAGGTATACTTTTCCAGTAAAAGGGCCGCATTAAATCTCAAAGTGTTGACATTAAACCCAGTCCCCATTTCTTGGTGAAAATCACACACAAGGAATAACAACACTGCCATTTTCCCATCAACAGCAAGACCTGCAATTTTGAAATTGCTGTCAGCTGATGGTGCATTTGCGTGTGCAGAGCCACTCAACTTCAGCAAAAAACACTCCACAGTGTTTTAAGTAAGGAAACGAGGCAACGTGGTATTTGTTAATAGCGATGCTGAGCGCTTTCCTGATGGCCAAGTGCAAAGAGCTCATATGCAAATGAGCTTTTGCAATTTTCAAAGAATGTTTACAGAGAGACACAGCCCCCCCCCTCTTCCCCACATCCCAGGACTTAGAAATCCCTGCTCCAAGCCCTGGGGGTCCAGGCATGCTCTCCCCTCCCAGCTGGCTGGCTGAGCTCCAGGAGCGCGTGGGGAGGGTAGAGGCTGAGGAAATGGAGGGTTTCAAAGGTGGTCCAGACCCCAGAAGACTAGGTCTCTAACAAGGCTCCAGTTCCAACGGAGGCATGGGCCGACAATTTGAAGGGTTTTTTTTTTTTTACTTTTTTAAATGTTTTATTTATTTTTGAGAGAGAGAGACAGCGTGAGCAGGGGAGGGTTAGAGAGAGGGAGACATAGAACCTGAAGACAGGCTCCAGGCTCTGAGCTAGCTGTCAGCACAGAGCCTGATGCGAGGCTCTAACTCACGAATCATGAGATCACGACCTGAGCTGAAGCCGGACACTCAACTGACTGAGCCCCCCAGGCGCCCGTGAAGGTCTTTAATTAATCTGATAAGCTCTTAAATAAGACAGTTCCATCTTCCTACCTGAACAGATACGACTTCAAAACACCTTGGATGTCCGGGCTTGAAGTTAGGCTCCTGGAGCTGTGTTGGAGCGTGGCCGTCCAAGGAGGTTCACACCTTCTCTTCCATCCCACTCTGTCCCACACCGAGGGGGCCTCATGCGCCCCATGGCCACACTGTGCACCTGGGGAGATGCGCCTGGAGCTCTGCGCCATCCCTGGGTGTCACTCGCCTTGGAAGTGGGATCAGGGACATTTGGGTAAAGGACTCGGGATCCTGAACACCTGGAACCCGGTCTGGAAGGGGTGCACCCTCAGTCCCATAGACTCCTTTGATGGGGTGGGAGACACGGCCCACAGGGCCCAGCGAGGGGACCTGAGTGTCCAGATCTAAAGGTGGGTCACCGATTCCTCACGAGTAGAAGGCTGGTCATCTCCGGTACCTGCCGTAGACCCAGCACAAGGCTGAGCAAATGGTAGGAATTGTGAGATAATCTAGTCTGGTAAGACAGGACCCTCTCCAACCTAAAAGGTTCAATAACCACAAATTCATTACAAAGCATCTCCAACATGAGCCAGCTGCGGGGGCTCAACCAGTTGGGCGTCCGACTTCGGCTCAGGTCATGATCTCACTGCTCATGAGTTCAAGCCCCGCGTCAGGCTCTGAGCTGTCACCACAGCTTTGGGTTCTATGTCTGTCCTCTGTCCTCTGTCTCTCTGCCCCTCTCCTGCTCACGCTCTCTCTCTTTCTCAAATAATCTCCAACATTTGTCAAGCATTATATCTACACACACACACACACAATATATATATATTAGATATGTACTATATAGAGAGACATATATACATAGACGCACACACACACACACACACACACATATCCCTAGGATTATTCTAAGTGGGATGGGGACATAGGGAGTCTGCAGCAGTTCACACACTCCGGGGCTGTGAAGCCAGGTCAAGGACACATTATAAGCTAATACTTACGATATGTGCTGGGTACACAGAGCACAGGGAAAGGTGAGCTGGCAAGTCCATGATCATGTCCTTAAGCGCGTTCATGATGGTCACTCCACCCTCCTGACAATCTCCTGATCTACAAAAGGGCTGCTGGCCAGGCTGAGTGACACACCGCATGCACAGTGAAATCGTCGGCAAAAAGCTAGCAGTAAGTTAACGACAGCCCTCATTGCTGCTCATCTGGTCTTGGGAATTCAAGTGAGTTGTTACCAGGCAGGAAAATCCCCCCTGCCCGGGCTGCATTTGAGATGTGTGAGCAAGCAATAAGGAAGGGCGCGTAAGGGGCCAGCGCGTGACGAGATGCGGCGCCGCTGTCCTCCCCAGGCTTCCTTCTGGCTGCTCCGTCCTGCGCCACGGCCCGTCCAACGAGCGCTTGAGTTTCATCGGCCTTGGTGCCCATTCTCATTTTTTAATGTTTCTTGAACATGAATTGGAAGCACCTAACAGTGGACCAGTGAAGATGAAGTCAGGTTGGCTCCGAACCCCGCCCAGCTCGCTCCCCGGCCGGCCGGGTTAGCCACCGTGGAACAGTAGGGTTTGCTGTGTGCGCTTCTCTGTAAAAAGTAGGCAGCCCTTCACCTGCTCGTGGTTCCGTTACAACACAGAGCTCTGCACCGAAGGGAAGCACACGAGATCAATCCAAATGCTCTTAGACAAAACAGAGCTCCCGCCCCCACACCTACACCTGAGGAGTCTCGCGTGGTATGTGTCTGTGAAATAAATTGGGCCGCGAGCTACGCACGTTCATTATAGATCAGCGACGGCGGTGCCAGTCTCATTTATCACCGTGTTCCTTATTTCCCACTTTTTCCCAAATGTTATCTATAAATGTTATTAAATATTAAACCTCCCAACCTTCATGCCCATCCTTCATCTGCATAGCACACGGAGAGCGCTTGATTTTTCTCTGCAAGAAGTTTTCAAAATAAGGAAAACTAACTTTTTTAAAATTTTGTTTTTAAGTTCAGTGTTGCCTTCTCATAAATTGATTTGCTAACTCCACTTTTCTGATCAGGAAACTGGCTTCTATAACTGAACTTTAATTTTTTTAATGTCTTATTATTAATTTTTTGAGATGGAGAGACAGAGCATGAGCAGGGGAGGGGCAGAGAGAGAGGGAGACACAGAAACTGAAGCAGGCTCCAGGCTCTGAGCTGTCTGCACAGAGCCTGACATAGGGCTCAAACCCATGAACTGTGAGATCATGACCTGGGCCAAAGTCGGATGCTCAACTGACTAAGCCCCCCAGGCGCCCCTAGACCTGAAGGAGGGATAGCGACACTCCCAGGGGCATCCAGAAGCAGCAAAAGGAGATTCACTGGCCAAATTCTAATCTCTCAGGGAAGTATATCAAATTGTCACTGAAAACCCGGTTTTCATTCCCCCCTCCCCCACCTCACTGAATCGCATTCAGCGAATAGCAGGCTGGACCAGACTCTGGGTGAACATCAGGAGTAAGACAGACAAGCAGCCCTAGACACACAGCTTAGTCCACCATAGGGGTCAGCAATTTGGCAATTTATGGGTTTCATCCAATCAACAGAGGGTTTTTCTTTTGAAAATTTTGAAGTTTTACATGAACATCCTGATTTCCACCTTCTCTTGAATAACTGGAGGCCGTATCAACACCAACCCCAAGCTCCAACATGGCGGCCGTCATCCCAAGCTGCGCGACCAAGTCAGAGACGGGGCACGAACGCTCTGTTTTGCCCCAGTCCCGGCAAACTCCTTTCCTTCTTCGCTCATCTGTGTTACCTGCCTGGCCCTCGTGAGCATCTGCGTTTACAGTGCCGCTTTGGGGGCCTGCCACACGGGGCCGGGCCAGACAGGCCACCTGACACAGCGATACCATCAGCACCGGAACCCATTTGTATAAGTAGAGCTGTTTGAAACCCACGTTCCGGTCTCTGAAACACACAGATCGTTTTCACTTCCATCAGAATGTCACCTTAAGGATCTACTTGCTTGGTTCCCATTCTTCCCTCTGAAAGGGGAAGCAGAGGCAGCATCACCCTTAGGCCCAGCGAACATACTGTACAGAAGGCATGACCCTGCGGACCCACCCTGCAGCCCACAGGGACAAAAACGACCGTCCCGCTGGCAGAGAGGCCCCCACGGCCATCGGGTACCTCGCACCACTCCCCGGAGAAACCACTTCTCAACGCCAGCAGGCCTTCCAACGCCCGCGCCATCTCAGCTCTTGTGAACTTCCTTCCACAGAAAACATCACCGACCCCCTCTCCCAAGTTTAAGAACGTCCTTGTGGCCAAGGAAGAAAGCATGGCCCACCTTCGCTCACTGCCTTGGTCCCCCTAACCTGGGAAAACCGTGAAGAAAGAGCTCTGTTCCGACCAGTAAGACAGGGGGAGCCATTCTCTTCCATGAGCGCCCAGTGCACCTGCTGAGCCCAAAGGTGAGACGGTAGGGGGGACGCAGGCTCAGAGACAGGAGGTCCCCTCTCAAAGGACCGGAAAGCCCGGAATCCTCACAAGCCTGAGGCCAAGCTTGGTTGCTCTCATCTCCTGGGATCTAAGTGCCTACCCTTCCTCTGGGGAATCATCCCTCCCTTCTGTGTGAGGTCTTGGCGAGATCGTCCATCAATGTGCCTCACATGCCCCTGTCTAAGGACCCAGCAGGTGACCCAAATTGGACAAATGGGACCCCATCTCTCCCAAGATGCCCGAGTGGGGCAACGCAAGATCAGAAAGCTGCCATTGGCCAAGGGGCCCCAGCTGCCTGGTGCCTCCGGGTGAGCCCTGGACCCACAGCCCCGGCGCCCCTCCTGCTTCTGACGCTGCTGCCTCTCAGCCTGTGTCCTTCCAGTAAACCTCTTTTACGCCATGTCAGTCTAGACTGGGTTTCTGTGGCTGGTGACCACCGACAGCCAGCCGATCCGGAACTCACTTTCTTGCACTCGAAGGGACCATGACCTCTGGGATTTAACAGGAAGACCCAGAGAGTCTCCAGCTGCCGGAGGTTTTCTCCATTGCGACAAAGCACAAAAGAGTGGGTTCAGCGTAAGGACAAGACCCAGCAAACGAAGCTGGCGGAGTTCTTTCCTCCCAGGCGGGCCCACTGGGGAATGTCTGGTGTGGATGGCGCGGTGCTTCGGGCAGGTGAAGGCAGGCGGGCCACACGCCCTCCTCTGCACCAGGGTGCCAGGAGCTGAGCCCCAGGCTCTCGGCTGACCACCTCAGAGGTGGCCGGCTCCAGCGACCTAGCCCTTGTCCAGCCGTCAAACGCTTGTGCATATCAGCTGCGGGCCAGGCCTCGAGCCAGACAACCCACAGGGGCCCCTCCAGCCTCCAGGAAAGAAAACAGGCCAGGAAATAGCGTTCCTCCACGACCTTGTTATACAAGCAAAACTACACACGTGCTTTCTGGTTCTAAGGGGACTGCACAGATCGTACGCTCACAAACAATGTGAAACAGACTGGCAATCTGTCGCTTTGCTTCCGCTGCAGAAAATCCTTGCATCTTAACGTCGGATAACCCCCCAAGGCAGACTCCTCGCCGCGCCACCAGCCCTTGTGGAGACCCCTCTTCCCGCAGCCTCGAAAACAGCCACGGATCCTGCAATTGTTAGAAATATCAAAAGTGAGCAATGCGCTACGTGTTGGCGGTTGACTATTTTTTAGGACACTCTTCCACCAAAAAAAAAAAAAAGAAGGTTGAGTTTATCTGGGACTTGGTTGTTTGTCTGGGAATATTACCAGAATAACAGACATTTTCAGAGTCTGCTGACCCCCATCTGTAAAGTAAGACCCAAGAAGGACGGTCGATTCTGCCTCCTTACTGGCTCCTTCTTGTCCCTCGTGATCAGCAATTATCCAGACCCTTCCAGCCGGAATCACTGGTCACTTCTTCCTCGCTCACTTCTGCACACAGATGGAGCCCCTGGCTCGGTGCGGGCTCAGTGACACCTCAGTTATCTCAGTAAGAGATGCGTGTTGAATGAATGAGGGAAGGATGGCGTGAGGTCTAAATGAGCCCTTATTTCGGGGCTACACCCCATCTCCCAAATGTGCCGCCTTCTCGGCTGATTGATTGGACTTCTATTGTTGCCCTCAGGTGGCCCGTCCTAGGGGGGGTTTTCCTGGAGAGAAGGTGCCCCTGGTTCCTCAGAGTGAAAGATCTACGTCTTGACAAGAACTCCTGCTGGCCACACCAGCGGCGTGATGGAGAAACCAGGCAGCATAGATGGCTCGGGCCCCAGCGGGGACGCCTGAGGGCTGCCAGGCTGCCCCAGGCTTCTGGTCCACACGGAAGACTAGCTCACGGAGAGTCCCTGGTCTGGAAATGTCCGTCCAGCTTTACGCTGCACCCCGATATTCTCAGACCCCGGCATCGCTCGGTCCCCCAACAGCAGTGGCCGGGGCAGGCCCCACCTCTCACTCCAGCAGTAAAGCCACAGCTAAATCGGGGGTCCCTGTGCCCAGGAGGCTCCACATCAGAGCGTGGATGGAACCGTTTACACGCTCTTGTGTCCTGTTACCATCTACCCAAGCTGAAAAGTGGCACCAAAGCCACAGACCTCGTCACGGCACCAGGTCCCCGGGACACAGGCGCACCCTTCCCCAACACGGGCACACACCCACGGAAGGAGATCTGGGGGTCCGAGGGGGCCCGGGAAAGGGGGGCAGAAAACTGCTCTGTGCGTGCGGTGTGCGGGAGGTTTTCGAGAGTTACGGTTCAAAACAGAAGTTGGGGGACAAAGCCCTCCACCACGTGGGGAATGAAGCCCCACGGGACCCCGCAGGCGAGCGCGCTCCCCGCCGTCCGGTTCGGCCCGAACGTGTGCCTGGGAGCGAGGCTGGAGTCTCCCTCCCCAGCCCCCGCCCCGTGACCCCAGCGGATTCCAGGTGGAATGTGGGCAATCCCACGTCTGTCTGGCGTGGCCTCATTCTAAGTTTATGCAAAGCTGCAGACAGATGTGGCTCAAAATAGTTCCCAGCAGTGGAAACAGTAGAGGTCATATATAAGGCGCAGGTCCTTTTTTTAGGGATGGAGGGCATTTGCAGAGGGATAAAAAAAGAAAATACAGACACCATCACACATCCTTTTAGAGAGCCCACAGTAAGAGAAGACACGCTTGCTAATTCTCAGGAGACTTCACCGTCAGGACGGACAATCCTGCTGAGCAAGGACCCGCTCCCCGGCCTGACGGGGGTACAGGTCCCTTTTCCTCCCGATCTAGTTATTTGCGTCCTTTGTCAGGTCCTTTCATTAGTAATGGGTTAGTAACTCTGACCCACTGGTCACCTACCTCAAACTAAGAACACCTGAGTCCCTGTAGAGACCCAGGCTTTCCCGCCAATCAAGAACTCACTGTCGGGCTCCGGGCAAGGGAGCGGGGCAGGCCGGGTGGGGGCAGGGTCGGGTCCTTCCTGTAAATGTTGACACTTCGTTCGTTATGAATTTGTTGCTTTCATTTTGTTTTCAATATTGCATTAACCCTCATTCATCTTTACTGCGGATGCTTGGGCACACCTGCAGAGATGTCACCGGCCTCGCCCTGTCCTCCACCCTGCAAGAGACCCGTGGAAACAGTCCAGGAGAGAGACACACACCTCTGCTTTCTCGCTGACTTGCTTCTGACCTTTGGCAGAACCTTTATGCTTCCCCAGTCACGGGCGGAGCTGTCCCCCCGCCGCAGCCGTGGGCCATTGGTGCCATTGCCACTTTGGCCTCCGTGCCTCTCGGGGACTCCTGAGACGAATCTGTTTCATTCTGCGAATTGCTGGGCGAGGACACAGGGCTCCCCGGCTGCCCGTTCTGGGGTTACTGTTTACCGAGGCCTCCGGCTAGGTCAGGCCTGAGCGGGCCATAAAAGAAGGTAAGGTCTGCGTCTCCCAGCCTTGGACAAGCCCTCCGAAAGCTCCGGGCTCCCCAAGGCCCCAAACTGGGGCAGCTGAGAGAGACAGACGGGCGCCCCTCCCACGGTCAGTCCCCTCGAGGGACGCTTGCTGGGTGGGCAGGAGCCCACACCCTGAATTCTGCCCGGACAAGCAGCCAGCCCTTGGCATTGAGACGCCTCTCCCCTGCTGTCCCAAGTAGGGACAAGAGTGTGTGCGTCCCATCCCAAGGCACCCTGTTTCCCTGTGACACGTGACACACAGTGAGGGCAGGTCTGAGCGCTGCTCATGCAGGTGTGCGCGGAGGTGCTGTGGGTCCCCAGGGGCCTGGGCCTGGGTGCTGAGCAGAGGGCCGGGCGAGGGCCCAGCCCCGCCGTGGGGCCTCCTGAAGGAAAGTGCTGTTTGCTCCCAGCTTCCTCTGTTTTAAATTCTTGCAGGAATAAACCACACCAGAGATGTCAGAGCCTTTCACCTGCCTTCAGACTGAAGGCCAAGTTCCCAGCTGTGAGGTCCCTTTCATCTCGCAGAAAGCCAAACTCTCCCCCCGCGGGGTCCCGCGGGGTCACGCCTCTCCTTCCACACTTTCTGGCTGAAAAGCAAACCGCCCCTGCGTCACTGGCCTTGTGGGGGTCCGCTGCGCTCTAGCCGAGTCCGTCTCTGCTCCTGCACCCCACCCCCCCGGCCTACTCATACCCGCCCTGGGGCCCAGAAGGGGGCTCTCGGGCCCGGTAACCCCTACAGTGAGGCCACCTTCCACGCACCGACCTCTCCAACAAACCGAGGTTTGGCCCCAAGGTCCTCAACTTCCAAAGACATATCTTGCCGTGAAGGGTCCTCAGGGACACGATCCTTGAACTCAAAACTTGGATCTAAACATTTAGCAGGTTTCGAAGGAGACAGACATGCTTCGCACGAGGAGAAAGACTCACAAAGTCGAGCAAAATCGGCAGCGGCCAGAGCCCCGCGCTCACACTCACGTCCAGTCTGGCCGACAGCATCTTCTCTGACGGGTCCTTCCAAGCGTAAGGCGAACTATTTTCTGTCGACCAGCGGGCAGGTGTTTCTCAGAATCGCTTCCTGGTGGCGCCCCCACCCCCAGGTCCTGGGCAGGGTCGTCCCTGCAGACCACAGGGCCCAGTGTGGACTCTGGTGAGCCCAGGAGAATGCAGACAGACCCTCTACCAAGACATCACCAGGAGGTACTGAACAAAACTGACCATCCCCATTAGCCTCAAAGGCAGACGCTGGCCGCTGCCCCCGCTCCCCACTACAGAGGGGTGCCCCAGGCCATGCCTACACAGAACGCCAAGGCCCAAACATTCCAGTGATTTGCCAAGGGGGCAGGGAAGCAAAAGAGAGCAAGGAGGGGCAGAAAGGGCGGAACCGAGTCTCACCGCGCCTGGACTAACCTTTGGCCGGAGCGTCCTTATCAAGCTGTTTATCAGCAGCCGGGCACACCTTCACCCCCAGGTCTGTAAACCCTGTGCCAATTAGACCGTCTAGGAGCCCACAGGGGGTTGAAGCTGGTGCGGCTGGCTCAGCGCCACCCCTGGAGGCCAGGCGAGACCTGCAGTGGCCGGTCCGGGAAGGTGGCCTCGGCGGGACTGGAGCCAGAACTTTCTGCTCACCGGCGCCCTCCGACCACAGGATGGAGTGTGACAGGCAGCCCTGGCCCTGGGGCCTAGAGGCTATGCTCTTACCTTAATGGTCAGGTCGTGGCGATATACTCCTAGATTGCATGTCCCACCTCCCCTCAGGGCGGCCTTACTGGAAAAAAAACCGGGGTGCCTGAAGAGGAAAGAATTCTGCCTCCAAAATGCCTCCTATGGGTGCACGTGTGCATATTTGTGCAGACATCTCTAACACACATATGCACACACATACGTGTCCTATTAGACTGTCTCTCTGGCGACCCTCACGCAATCCCTGCTGTGCCGGAGGACACTTCAGGTTTTCAAGTCCTCACGGAGAACACGCAGGTGTCCGCGTGTGTAAGCACCAGACCACTTGCTCACTGCCTCTTCCCTTGTTATCTTATTCTTGGCGATCTTTCCACGATCCTGAGATGGGATGTGTTTTTCTCTGATTTGGAGTTTTTGTCCTGTTTTTGTTGGCGATGGTGGGGTTGTTTGGGGGAGGGGCGGAAGCTCCCCAACACAGCCAAGGACAGTCTCGGAAACCACACTGGGCCATGGGTCAGCACCTCCCTGAGCCCAGGAAATGCAGTCGTCCGGGACGCATTTGGTTCCTCTTTGGGGCCACGGCCACAGACTTCCTAGAGGCTAAAGGGAAGTTACGGGTAACACCCCTGAGAACACCCACATTCCCACACGCATCTGCTGGGGTGCGCGGGCCTGGGGGAGCATCCACGCAGCCGGAACAAGAAGCCTTGTTCGGGGGAGAAAGCACCACAGACCAGAACCGCAGTGCCGGCGAAGACGAGGAAGGCGCACCGGGACCTAACCAAAGCCAGGCAGCGTCACTGAGCGTCTGGCACAGCCCTCAGCAGAAAGGGCTGACCGAGCTCCGGTCTGGAAGACGCGAGCCTGAAGAGTACGTGAGACCCTCAGCCCTTCCGCACACAAGATCCTTCGCGAACCTGGCCTCTCCAGCCCTCACCGGAGGTCAACTGTCCACAGAAGATGCGGAAAGGGCCTTGGCAGGACCTGGCACATAGCACCGCAGCCGCCAGGTCCCGGACCCGCTCGGCACATCGCACCGCAGCGCCCACGCTCCCGGAATGCCCGCAAATGTCCTCCCGAGGCAGAGCAGGGCTGTGGGGTCTATCTTCACGCAACAGGAAGACCCCAAATGGTGAAAAATCACCCAAAGTCAAGACTATCGACATAGGCATGAGGATCAAGATCCCTAGAGTTCCCGGGGCAGCTGCGAGGCCAGAATGCACATCGCACAGGGGAGAAGTGTCCGCAGACCGCAGACCGGGAGGGCCCGCCCCGGGGGGTGGGGCCGGGGACGGACAGGGCCTGGAAAAGACTCGCCGCTCTCCACTGAACTGAGTCCCTTTGACTCAATTCCCCAGTGTCTTCCTCCATTTCTCCAAGGCCCACGTTCCCTGTCCCTAGAGCCCATTTTTCCACACGGCAGTCCTGTCCCAGAGGTTTATGGTCCTGTCTGCCAATCTATAGAGTTTTGGAAGGAAGGAAAGAAAGGAAAGGAGGGAGGCTGGCAAGGGGGCTGGGGGGGCGGGGCGGGGGGGAGAAGGAAGGAGAGAGAAAAGGCGTCTGGAAAAAGCTTCCTTCTGAAAACATTTTGCTTGTCTAACTTCAGAATGCCCATCTGTCTGTTGTCATTTTTGCTGTACGCAGAGTTCTCAAACACCATATTAATCCTTCTCTCCTAGTGTTTAAAATGAATCAGGGTCAGGAAAGGGGAGGAGGTCAAACTGCGAGGGAGGAGGCCAGCCCGTTGGCCGCCCTAAAAAAAAAAAAAAGTCAAAGGTCCATAGCTTCATCCGAGACGACTCGGGATTATGAGACATGGCTTCCAACGGCTCAAGGGCGTCTGCTGAGCCCCTCGGGCGCATTTCAAGCAATCAAGCCTCCAGCCGCTGCCAGGAGCCCAGGGACAAGCAGGGAGTGGATGTGGTCTCCAAACCCTTTCCTTCCCCCCCAAGCCCTACCCCCCACCCCCAGGCCCGCTGGCCCTAATTCAGTCGGCTTTCCTTTCTCCTATCTGCACAGCTTGGGACCCTGGCTAAGGCAAGATGCAGTCCTGCGTTGACTGCCCCGAGTCCTTGATTCTGGGAAGATACTTTGGTCACGCCACCGGGAGGGCAGGAATCAGAAAAGACAAGTGTCAGGCTGACAGGGGCTATGAGAAGAGGTGACCCCGATCGGTGTCTGAGAACAGGAGGCGATCCATGGCAGTCGCATCCGGGACACCCCCCTCCCCCCCCCCACCGCACACCACTTCCCTCTGGTGGGACTGTCCGTGGGGGGCCTGAGGGGACACAGCCTGCCAAGCAAATTCGGCCACCTGGGTCAGCTACGTGACATGGGGGGCCTGGGATAATACGCGGATGTGCGACCTCTGGTTCAAGCAGCGTTAAGAATTTCAAGACGGCGTTAAACCGGGCGTGGGTCCTTCTGAGCAGGGACCCTAGGCGGGTATCAAGGTGGTTCAGTGAAGCCGCCCCATCCGCCATCCTGGCATAATGGGGTCACTTTCCAGACCGATCGGACACGCTCAGAGATCCCGTCACCTGGCCTGAAAGCTATTTACCCCCGCAGGCGTACCCTCCTTGATGCCTCATTTTGCAGGGGCTCATGAAACACGGAGGGTACGTGAGCCCATGGAAGCTGTCACCGAGCGTGCTCAGAGGTCTGGAGACGCGGGAAGCCATGGGGACATGGATCGGGGTGGCTGCAAACACAGCCACCAAGTTGCCTTTCCCGGTGAAAGGTCCCCATTCGCCACCAGCTCCTCAACAAGAACCCCCAGTAGGGCACCAGCAGGAGTCCCAAGGGATCCCAAGAAACATCCGGGGAATGGAACGTGGAGATAGTCTGGTCCACGTCCCAGATTTCAGAGCTCAGGGAAGGCAAAGCCCAGAAGGCAGGTGACCAGAGCCAGGTCAAGCCCTCTTTGCTGTCTGTAAGGCGATGTCTCTGCAGAAGGAGATCCCCAAACTGAGTAAGTGACTGGGGGGCACCCAAATCCTCCCGAGGCAGAGTGCTGTCTGCCCATGGCCTTGGAAGGTGGACTCCAGACCCTAGGACTGAAGGTGCCACTGCCTTGGTCCTACAGTAAGGTCCCTAGGGGCTGGAGGGGAGACAGGAAGGCCGTCTGTGGGTGACCGTGGGTGACGGGCACCAGCTTCTGGTAGCAGCAGTCAGCCCTCCACCCCCAGGAAGAAAGGAGCCTGGTACCCGTGGAATCTCACCCTGCTGGGAAGTTTCCACCAGGCCCGGCCAGGCCCACCCCGGAGAGCACTCTGCTTTCAAGGAATTTGAAACTCCTTGGGGCTTGGCAGGGTCGGGAGGTGGGGGGGCCCACTTAGCCCCTGGGGGCAGGAGATAACTTTCCTCAGTGGAAGAACGACTTCTCAGGTGTCTAATCCCTCTGGCCGGCTCACTTCTCTCTGAGGGAAGGCTTCCCCTTCCACCGGATCAGAAACTCTGAGATTGGGTTTCTCCCGGGCCAGGCCCTCTGAGGGATGGGAGACGCACCCCTGACCTGCAGACAGGGCCCCGAGCTGGCGGGAGCCCCCCCCATCAGCCAGCGCGGCAGGCCGTGCAGGGGGGGCTCCGGGCTGACCGGGCAGGAGTGGGCTGAGGCGCTGGTGGGGAGGGTGGGGGTCGCTCCCCAGCACCCAGGGCGGGCTGACTCACTCGGGAGTGTTGATCCAGATGATGTCCAGGTGGCAATAGTAGACACACTCCTTGTCCTTGTAGGTGAAACACGTGCAGCGCCTTGCTCGGCGGCGCACAGGACCCCCCTCCGACGCTGGTGCCCTGGGCGGTCCCGGCTCCCACTCCGGCCCCGGGGTTCTGGGACTTGGGCTCCGCAAGGGTGTAGTGGCCTCAGTGTCCTCGATGTCCCCCTCAGAGCCGGCTGCAGGGAGGGCCCCAGGCACTCCGCTCCTGCCAGCGTCCCCAGGCTGGGGGCGAGGCACCAGTCCTGCAGGAGGGAGATGGAGGGGCTCCTGAGTGTGCAGACTCCCCCCCACACGCCCCCCCCCATTCCCAAGGACCTGGGGGAGAGGGAGCCAAACTTTCTACACAGGGTGCAAGCCAGCCGCACATTCTGTAAAGTCTCCAAGCTCTGCCTCATGTTCTGAAAAGTTTGCAAAAGGCTACGGGCACGGTTTCTGAAAAGTTTTCAAGTTTCGTGCATTACTCCGTGAAAAGCTTGCAAGCTGTTTTCACTTTCTGCAGAGTCTGCAAGGTATTTGCACCCGTTGAAAACTGTGCAATCATTTTGCACAGTGTCTGAATCGTTGGCAAACTTTTCGAAAAGTTCCCAACTTCGTTTAAACTTCACCAAGTCCACCCGGGCGGGGCCGCATCTCTGGTTTCCGGGTGGCCCCCGGCCTCCAGAGCCCCCCGGGGGTGGTCGGTGCTCCGACCAGCGCCCCCGCCCCCGGCCCGCCCCCAGGCGCCTCCAGGGGTGGCGAGGCCAGGCGAGGGACCGCTCCCCACCACGCACCCTTCCCCGCGCCCCCCGCCCCGGGGTCCTTTTGTGTGCGCTCGCGCCGGCAGGGGCGCTTACCTGCGGCGGAGGTCACCGTGAGCCCGAAGAGGAGCCACAGCCCCGGCTCCATGAACCCTGATCGGGCGCGGGGCACCGGGCCGGGAGCACGGACGCCTGTGGCCGAGAAGGGGCGCTGGGCCCGGCGCGGCGGCCTCGCCCTCCAGCCGCGGGGTCCGAGGCCGGCGCTCGTCGCTGCGCCCCGCGCCCCGGCCGGGAGTTGGCTGCGCCGGTCGCACGGCTCAGAGCGCGCTGCCCATCCCTGCGCCGGGCCGGCTGTGGGCTCGGGCTTTTCTGGCGCCCGCACCACCCCCTCGCCTCCCCGCCCCCCGGAGGGGCTGGGGCTGCCGCGCGGGGCCTTTGAACCCGGGGCGCGCCGGGGGTCGCCTCCCCGCGCAGGGGGGGGAGCGGGCGGCTCGGCGGCCCGAGGCGCACCCAGCCGGCCGGGGGCGGGGGACGGCGCGCCGGGGGCGGGGGTCGCGACGGGGCCGGAACGGCGGGCGGGAGGCCACGCGGCGCGCACTCACACACATGCACGCGTGTGCACACGCACCCGCGCGCGCGCTTCCCCGCGCACCCCGCCGCCTCGCCGGCCGGGGACCTGCAGCTCCCGCCTCGGAGCGCCGCTGGCGATTAACGGCTGTGCCCGGAGGCTGTTATCGTTGATCTCGGGGCCCACAGGAAAGCAGCATTTTCAGTGCTCACCTAATGACACCTTACCCTTGCACAGACCGTCCTGCCAAGGCCCCGGGTGTACTTTACACTCGTGACTCACGGGCACCACAGGCGGTGTCTCCCCGCCTCTCCCAGGAGCTCGGGGCCGGTGGGCGTGGGAGCGGCCGGGGAGCAAAGTCAACCCAGAAGCAGGTTAGCGGTCTGCGCCAGACTCCCCGGCAGCCTTCCTGGACCTGCTCCGGGGAGGGCTCCTGGCTTCCCCTCCGTTTCCTCCAAGGTTGTCCAAGTGCAGTGTGCCGAGGGCCGCCCCCGCTCGTCTGGGCAGCACAGAGGACAAGGCTGTTTTACTTTGCTGTTACCAATACCACCTGCCTGAGAACCGAGTCTGAACCCCGGGAATCACTCGGGGAAAGATTCACGGCCGTGGCTGAGAGGCCAAGTGGATGAATGAACGCTTCCCAGGTACTTGGCCATGGACTGCTGACCTCTGAGGACACCTGGACGCCCTTGGAGCCCCTCCCTTCCAGAGTTCCCCAGCCAGAGGGAGGGACGATGCACCAAGGCAGCAGGCCAGGGGGCACTGGGCACTTGTGCTGGGTGGCAGCTGGCTTCCCCCAGGGAACCCCCTGCACGGCCAGCTCGCAGGCCAGGCCACACACAGGGCACTGGGGTCGACCTAACACATGTCTCAGGTCCTTGGACGTTCCTCCCAGAGGCTACTCCCCTAACCAGCCACAAAAGTCACAAGGGCGCCACGACCGCCACCTGGCACTCTCCCACGGGGACACCAATCCTGTGAACACGGCCACCGTGCTGCAAGGAAGCCTGAATGAGCCACACGCGGAGATCACCCAGAGCAGCTGACACGGACAGAATCCGAGGCCTCACAGCCACGGTCAGTGCCAACCACGGACACGTGAACGCATGAGCCCGGAGGTGCCCGGAGCCCCAGCCTTCCGGACCAGCCGCAGAGGCCCGGCTGGACGCCGCCCCACGGGACCCATGGGACCCCCGCGCACCACAGATGGTCGGCTGTGTGCACCCCTCAGAGTTGGGGAGTTCACTGCCACGGCAGAGTGAGGCGGAAAGCGGTCAAGTCCCCAGAACCGAGCTGATGCGGAAGTTTCCGTAGCCCACCCCTCACCCCTTCCACGCTGCCCGGTCCTCGAGTCCCAGTCAAGGCGTGGAGACATCCTGGAGCGTCCTCTGTCACCAAATAGGACAGATGCTCTGTAGGGGGCTCCATGCCTTGGAAATGAGGAAAACCCCAGGCCAGGATTATCTTCCATCTCTGCTGGGCTAGAACGTGGTCGTTCCATCATTATCCTTTTCCTTGGAATTAAAATATCCGTCGTGTACACAGTAGAACGCCTTGGACTGCGGGGTCACTGGAGAGAGGGACACAAGGACATGAACCAGCTGAAGAGAGAACAGGGGTAGAAGGTAGTTTCCAGGCGCACCCAGACCCAGGGGGGTTCAGAGCTGCTCGGACCACGGGCTGGGTCCACTGCCTTCCCCCGCGTGGTCCGAAAACAACACCCCAGGGCGGACAACTCAGGCACCCACACTGTGAGAGGCCGGCGTGGCTCTGGCCTTGCCCTTGGAGGCTTCTAATCCAGCTGACGGCACAGGAAGTCCAGGCACAGAGAACCGGGGATGCAGGGTGCCGAGGCCAGAAGACACCACATCGGCTGCACGGTCGGCGGAGGCAGAATTTTAACTGGTCCTTAGCCAGGTCAGCAGCCTGAGCCCCACGATTTGAGCCCCACGATTTCACCGTGACGGGCAGCCACCCCCGCTCTCCCCTTTCCTGGCCTTCCTCAGCCCTCTGGCTGCTCCAGGGAGGGCGCCTCTATCGGGACCGTCTGCAACCACACAATCTCCCTTTTGGAGCACGGAATCTGCATAGATCACTTTTCGCTCTTCTTTTTTTACACTCTGGTAAACTATGTGTAACCGTTTTTAAGTGCACAGTTCAGTGGCAATAAATGCGTTCACATTCTTGTGCAGCCCCGGGCACGGGCCCCTCGCCATAGCTCTTTCATGGTGTAAAACTGAAACTCTGTACCTCTTCCACACCAACGCCCCGTGTCCCCTCCCCCACAGCAGACAAGCCTTCTGTGCCTGGCTTCTTTCACTTAGAGCGATGTCCCCAAGCCTCATTCACACTGTAGCAGGTGTCAAAATGTCCCTCCCTTTGAAGATGGAAGAGTACTCCCGTGTAGGTGTAGAGCACGCTTGGCTTGTCACCTGTTGATGGACACCGGGTTGCTTCCGTGTTTTTCAGCTGTTGGGAATCATGCTGCTATGAATGTGCTGTGTGAACATCTCTTCCAGAGCTTGCTTTCCACCCTTTTGGGTTTATACCCGGAGGCGGAGGCGCTGGATGATACGATGATTCTGTGCTTAATGTTGTCAGGAACCTCCACACCGTTTTCCACGGTGGAGGCGCCATTTTGCATTCCCACCACAGTGTCCATTTCTCCACATCCTCACCAACACTGCCGTTTTTTAAATTTTTTTTTGATAGGAGACATCCTAATGAGCGTGAGGCAAGGAGGTGCCTCATTGTAGCTTCGATCTGCGTGCTCCCACACGATTAATGATGCCGACCGAGCATCTCTCCATGATGTGTTGACCGGCCTCTCGGATGTCTTCTTTGGAGACCTGTCTATCCACGTGCCACGCCGATTCTTGAACCTGGTTGTTCCTGCTGGTGCACTCAGGATTGGGTGATGCTTTCTGGCACTTAATTTTACATTTATCTTGTATTTATGACAAGTGATACTGGTTTTCCCTGTGTGGTGGGAAGAGAATTCCTTTCTAAATTAATTTCTTTAAGTAAAAGAAAAAACATAGTAACCTGAATTAAAACACGAAACTGTCATCGTAAAGGTGGTCCGCAGACTTGGCAAAATGACAAAGCCAGTTTGCTGATGGCTGAAGTCTGGACAGGTCTCATTAAACTAGGCAAGGAGGAGGGGCAGGATGGAGGGGAGAGGGCAGCAGGGGCGAGGGAGAGAGGACAGGGGAAGGCGGGAGTGCCCTCGAGGTCCCATCCCGGTTGGGTGTGTGGAGGGAGGAGGCTTTGAGAAAATCGGGAGTGGTCCGGGAGTCTGGGCTCTCAGAGGCCTCATCCTGTCTCTGTTGGATTATTTGTCCACTTAATGGCGCATCGATGGATTCCTTAGCCATAACCGTGAAGGCCACTGTGGGAGATGCTGGTTATTTTTGCCCACCCATCCTTTGTCCATGTGCTCAGTGGGCCTGGGACTCCACTGTGAGTGTGACTGGGATCTGGCCAGTCAGATCCTGTCCACTTGGCCACAGTGATCAGTCCAGGGCTGGACGAGCTTAGACAAATCAGTCAATCGCAGGACTTTGCTGGAACACTTGAGAAAGAAGTTCTCTATTCACTGGGATTGTGGCAAAGAGAGGAAATGGGCCTGAAGCTACGGGTAGCTTCATCAGACCCTGCCTGGTGAGGGGCCCAACAGAGGAAAGGGAGCCAAGAGCGACTGGGTCGGTGTCCACTTTCGAGCCCCTGGATCCATCTGGGCCTGAAATCCATCCTGTCCCTGCACCTTTCATTTGTAATAGCTCATCAGTTCCTTTTAGTTTAAGCTGATTTGGGATTCTGCCACTTTCAAAGGAAAGCATTCTGTCTGGAACACTACCAGCCCACTGGGCTTCAGGCTAAACAGTGTGCCAGGGAAACAGGCAAGTCACGTGACTCGACGGTGGGCTGATGGTGAGGGTTTTAATCATGGTTTTGCCCTTGTGACAGCTCAAAAAATCTCATACTATCATTATCCTCATTTTCTAGATGAAAAAAGGTTCACGCTTCTAGAGGCTCAAAAAGGTTAAAGTGACGGGCCCGTAGTCACACAGCTATTAAAGTGGCAAAGTCAGGATTCAGAATCAGTATTATCCGACTCCTGGGACAGAGTTCATAGCCATCGGGCAGCTGCCACTCAAGCCCCTACCCCGGGTCTGTAATCACACTCATTTTCTCCTGCGTATCTTGACAAGTCATCACCTCTCCACCTGTCTGGCTTCTTATTCCCCTCGTCTCGGATGAAAGGCCACCCAAAGGACCGTCGCCCCTCTGCAGTGGACACTGATAAGCGGCTCCGCTCCTGCTCCCTGGTCCTCCTTCACCATCGCTGCCACCAGGCACGCCCCTCAGAGGAGCGATGGATCAGGACGCCTCTGGGGTCCCGCCGAGTGCACGGCAGGGCCGTTCGGTTTACTTTCCATCCACTTCTTCCCGGCGGGCAGATAATGTCCCCAGATCTTTGAGACTGTACCTCTCACTTGAACTCAGATTCGAAATCCAGCCGTTAAGAATATTGTGATTTATCGAGATAAGCATCGCCTCCAGTTAGCCCTTCATGTGCTTTGTGACTCTTTTGAAGATTGTTTTCTTTGAAATTTAAGGGAATTAAGTAAGAGCAGCACAATACATCATGTAGTTTTCCATTACCCTGGAGTTCCCTCCTCCCGACCGGCCTGACCGGCGGAAGCCTGGACTCGCTCAGAAACCAGACCATGAAGTGCCCCGGCTGTGCGGCTCCTTGTCGGCACGGGGCTCGTTGTAAGATGCCCCGCAGGGTGTGCCAGGCTCCAAACCGCTTGCGTAAAGAGCGACATGGGTTGTATATAAAAGTCCCAATGAAATGAAATGACCTCAATGTGTTCCAAATGCCAGCCCCGCCAAATTGCGTGCGTTGAAGGGCTAAAAGGGATCGGTTGATCCCAAGCAGGAATCCGATGGCGAGTCTAGCAAAAACTCTTAAAAGGAGCTTTCGAGTTTTTCCTGCGTTTTCCGTTGTGGACCTTTGCTGCTGTTACCCCTTCGACATCCTGTTCCTCCGGGTCTGGACTATATCTTCCCTGGAGAAACTACCTCTCCCCACGCTGTGTCGCTTGTGTGGGGCGCCAGGGCTGGGCTTGATGGACCAGGGCATCCTAGCCCCTTTGAGATAGGCAGACCTCTGGGATAATGGCAATAATAAATCCGTGTTGTTTTCTGCCGCTGAGTTTGTGGTGATTCGGTCTAGCGGCTAGAGGAAACGAACCCAACCTTGAATACAATGATTGGTCGGAGGATGGAGCCTGGCCCCAGCAGAGCCCATGAGATTCAGCTCTGGGGGTTTGGATGTTTCTCCGTGGAGCCGCTGAGCGAATCGGAGGGAAGCCTGAAGGTGCTGGCAGCCATCTTGCCACCCTGAGGGAAAAGCCTGTCCAACACAGAGCAGAGGCAGAAGGTAGGAGTAGGGAGCTGAGACTATGTGGAGTCCCGGGGTCCAGCATGGCGCCCAGGACTTTTCCCCTACGTCCCATGTTTGTTTAAGCCAGTTCAGCTTGGGGTCCTGCTCCCCGCGTAGCCAGAGGCATCCTGATGTTTTGCCTCGACTTACAGAGACACTGATGGAGTAGGTTGTCGGGACCCCTGGGGCAGAGATGGGGGTGACAGGTATCAGCGGCTGGTGGTGGTCTCGACCACGGCACCTGCACGGGCACGCCGGTCGACCTGGACAGGGGGTGGGACGTGCCACCAAAATAAAGATTTAAAACCTTTCCAGAAGATCCGAGGCTCCACACTTCTGGCAGGCAAGACACGAGTGCTCTTCCAAAATCATTTCTTGTGGCAGCAGAAACGGCAGCGTGGAGGGGAGGGGGAGGCGCCCGACCCCTGAAGCAGCATGTTAGACAGCCGTCAGGGGCCACGCCAGCCCGGAGCCTCGTGCCCAGCAGCGTGCCACAGAGGGGCTGTTTCCTGGGGGAAGGCGGAGTCTCCACCGTCGACAGCATCAGCCCTCGGCCCACCCTACGCCTCACTGCCTGGTTCCCTCCGGGGTGCCTCCAGCGCACACCTTCCCCAGCCCCTTCCGGGAGCCCCCACTGGGGCCACTCACACGGCCTTACACACCCTCTCTGCTTATCTCAACAGGCGTGCCTTTAACGGGGGGTGCAGAGCCTGCCGGAGGGGGAATTTCAGGCATCCGAGGAGAGTCCTGCGAGAGATGCTTTGGAGCAACTTAAGTCAACACCCCACACGCACCTGCCCGCCTCCCCCACCTGGAAGTAATCTTGACTCTTAGCAGAGGAATTCTGCACAAACTCTATCCTTCCTAAGCTCATAACGTGGTGAGCTCTGTGTCCGCCCAATGCCGCCAGCCTCTGGGCACGGGAAACCTGGTTCCGGCGGCTCCCTGATGCCTTGATCTGTTTCCAGAAGAAAAATATTCACACAGGCACCCCTCCATTCCCTCTACCTCACTTTCTTGAATCCTACCAAAAGCCACTTGAAAATCCAAATGCTGCCCCTTCCAGAAAGTTCTACCTGATTTGCTTCCTTACAGGAAATACCTCCTGACCCTCTTACACCTGCTTATCGCCTCAAAAGACTTGTAGCCGTGCATAACGGTAACACTCCTGGGCTTTGGAGCCAAACAGACCTGGGTGGCGATCCTGGCCACCACCCTTGCCAGCTGTGTGGCCTTGGCCAAGTCACTTCACCTCTCTGAGCCTCAGTTTCTTCATCTCTGAAATGGGGAGAATGGTAAGAACTACCTGGCAGGGCCGACACATGGCTTAAACGAAGGGATGTGGGGAAATGGATGAATATAGGGTCTGACACCCAATAAGTATTTAATGAGTGTTACCGGCTGTAGTAGTGGTTGTGGGTAGAGCTGTGCACACGCTGTTCTCTCCTGGAAGAGTGGACGTCCTTGGAGGGTGATGTGTCTGCTCTCTACTGCCATAGTAGCATGTGTAACAAGCATCCCCCACACCGTAATGATGTGAGCAAGAGCGTTTGTCAGCGAGGCAGCCCCGCACTCTTGCTGGGCTCACGAGCCATCAGCTGGCTGCTGAGGGACGCAGGTTGACTCTGGGTGGGACAAAGGGGTGACCCAGCTCTGCTCCATTGGTGCCTCACCCTCCAGCAGGCCGGTGCAGGCGCGTCTTTCCCACGGCAGAGAGAGGGGCCCCAGAGACAGAAAACCCTTTGCTCAGACGCTTCTCAGGCCTCTGCTGACACCACATTTGTGAACATCCCACTGGCCAAGGCAGCTCCTGCGGCCAAGTGCCTGTGACTCGGAGGGCACAGCAAGGCCAGGGGGTCAAGGGCATGGGAAGGGAGGTGTAAAGCCTACCACATGCAGGGACTGAAATCCTACCACAGGCATGAAGTGGCACCTCGGTCCTGAGCGATCTGTCCACGTTGGTCGAGTTTGCACATGAATTTGGGACCCAAAGTGCAAACCGTGAGAATCAGCGGCAATTAAAACCGTGGCCTCTGGGGTGATTCATGGGCCCTGGGGTCTGTGGAGGGCTCCCACACACGGCCGGCTTCACTTCCTTACATGGAAATATTTAAACATGCGTTCCCAGGGTCAGAGAAAAAATATCTGTTGGATTTACCTGCATTCTGCGGTGTGTCACACACTTTCATCCTCACCTCGGTCTCCCTCACGCCCAGGGACCGTCCGGGCTTGGGGGACAAGTACAGAAACCAAGGGAGGGAGGGACGTGAAAGTAGGTGGGGTAGAGGAGAAGAGATGGCTGGGACGTGGGGGAAGGTGGGACAGACTCCGAGGGGGCTGCCTGAGTCCCGAACTTTCCAGAAGTTCGGATAAAGAAGGATTCCTGAGGGCTTGTGGAGCTGTAGCACCAACACATGTCCTTGTGAACGAAATTTCACAACTGGGATTTTAATGAGCTCCACATTTCCTTGTGCGGCGAAGGCTTCCTTCTGCAAAGACGAGGGGGCTGCCTCAGCGGGACACCAGTCGAACAAAAGAGCAAAGCCGTTGAGTCTGGATGTCATAACTCAAGTCCAGAAATGCAGAGAGGGCAGGATCTGGCCTGCTACCTTCCCAGAGCCCGAGAGCAGGAGCCAGCGTCCCGCCCGGACGTGGTGACGGACTGCGTGCGGCCAGAAAGCGAAACGGTAGGGCCTTTTAGCCGTAGCATGAAGCTGTTTGATTCCAGGGATGTCAGCTGGTATCACAGTGAAAATACAGTCAAGAGCGTTCTGGGTTCATTCCTTTATCCATTCGATGACTGTTGGTTAAGGCTCCCCAGAGCCAGACAGCACCCCCGACGCTGCCGCGGGGAATGCCAGCCAGGAGGGAGCTCCCCGAGACGCCCACCTGCGATCAGCAGCAACGACAATAATGCCTCCTTCTGGGATGGCCCGGTGAGTGTCTGCCCCCCCACGACCAAGATGCTGCTGGAAGGCACTGCTGTGACCCCGTCCCTGACACTTAGTAGATGCTCCACAGGGACACTCATGCCTTCCCAACACTCTCTCATTTAATCCTGACTACACCCCTACCCAGCAGCACGTCATTATCCCCATCGCACAGATGAGACCCAGCGAGGGGAAATGACCTGCCAAAGGTCACACAGCTGGGAGGGGGTGGGGTCAGATTCTTAATTCTGGCCTGTTTGACTCTGATTTGTCCAGAGATGGGCACAGGATTCCATCAGAGCCAATGACATATCAGGCAACATTCGACTTGGCTTCTGCAAAGAAAAGCCGTCATCCCCCTCCCTGTGGAGACTAAGGTTGAAGGCAATACCATGGAAGACAGAATGGAGGGACTGAGGGAATCAGGTCCAGAGTGACATCATCCGAGGCCCTGGATCAAGCCCTACGTGAATCAGACCCTCATCTGGACGACAGTCAAGTCTATGTTCTTTTTTTTTTTTTTTTTTTTATGTTTTTAGTTTTGAAAGACAGAGAGAGACAGCGTGAACAGGGGAGGGTCAGAGAGAGAGACACAGGATCCGAAGACAGGCTCCAGGCTCTGAGCTGTCAGTACAGAGCCCGACGTGGGGCTTGAACCCACCAACTGTGAGATCATGACCTGAGCCAAAGCCAGAAGCCAGACGCTTAACTGGCTGAGCCCCCCAGGCGCCCCCAAGTCTATGTTCTACGGCGGCACGAGCCCGTCTCTCTTACTTACAACACCAATGTTTTCTAATCGGTCATCACTATCCCTACTGGGGTTATTGTTTCACAGAAGAAACTAAGCTATAAATATGTGTGTATTTTGCCAGAGCTGAATACGCCTCGTGTGTTTCTAGAAAGGTCTCAACTGGTAGCATCTTCTCCCACATTCTCCAGTCTTCACAGCCGCCCAGAGTTCCCCCTGGCAGAGAGGCTGTCCCCGTTTCCTGCTGTGGCCACCACAGCCCCAAGCAACCAGAGGCTAGGAGATGCTTAGAATTAGGGAAATGGTGAGTTGTGTCGGCCTTTTCCTCAAATTTATGAATAAGGGATCAATTCGTGGCCCAACTGGGCTCACGTCGGGTTCTGTCACGTGATAGTTCAGCCCACAACATAAGGATCCAACGATCGCCAGCGACTAGGGAGCAGCATGCCCGGAGCCCGGGGGGCGTGCAGAACTGAGACACTTCTTTGTACCTTAGAAGCCCGTTGGTCAGCAGGGGAGATGAGGGAAAGGCAGGGGATCCCTAGACCACGATGCAGGGCAGGGGCAATGAGGGGCTCCCAGTGTCCACAGTCTGTAGGTGACAGGCATTCCGAAGAGGCGGGGCCAAGTGTGAACACGCCTGCAGACGGGCAGCAGGACCGTCGCCGGGCCCTCCTTCCTCTGCCACCACGCACCATCTCTCTGACCCACAACGTTTCTCCTCAGAATGTTTGCTTTAGAAAGACACAAGGTTATTTACACAAATGGAAACCAGTTCCACCTGCCATTTGGAGACAATAACTTGAAAAGTACAGAAATGAAAGTGCGGAACACCCGATCAAATGTCTATCCAGGCACGATTGTGCGCCAAAGGCTCTCAGCTCTTGGCGGGCTCTCTCTTTATGCACAAAAAAAAAAAAAAAAAAAGGTAAACAATCGTTAGGGAGGCGTTCAAGGCGTGCCGTCTGCGGAGGCAGCAGGTTCCGGAGGCAGATCCAGGGCGGGGTCTTACTGCCTGGGCCCCACGGCCCGCACCTGAACTGTCTCTGCACGCACTGGAGCGCACCTGCGGAGAGCTTCGGGCAAGGGCATCCGCCTCCCAGTCAGGTTCAGATGCCCCTCAGCAGGCGGGGCGGGGAGCAACTGCTCAGCTCTCTCTCCACATCGGGGTCCTCCTTGGAAAAGGAGTGACAACAGTGACCCCCGGCTGGCTCCCAGGGCTGCTGGGAAGAGTCTGAGTGAGGCGACTTACACAGTGAAACGTGCATCTTAACAGCTCTGTGCTGGTGACAGCTTTGCTGCCCTGCGGATGACGAGGGTGACCGTGCAGCCCCGTGAGTGGAGCGGCCCAAGCTCGCCCCGGCTTGCGTATGGGGCACTTGGAGGGCTCCCTCGGCCTCTGGTGCTGTGCCTACCCGTTCGCAGGGGAGGCAGCACGAGCCCAACAACAGTAAGGCGACTGCTGTGACAATGGCCACAAGGCTGAGCCCAGGGTGTTGGGCCAGGGCAGTCCAACGGAGCCTGGGAATCAGAGCAGCCGGACACAGGGTCCCTGGTGCTGGTGAGGGGGGAGCAGGAAGTGGGAACATCCAGCATGCAAATGAGCAGGGCCGGCCAGCCAATGGGAGAGCAGCTCCAAGCACCTGGCGGAGCCCCGTCTCACCAGCACCTGGGGATCACCACCCAGCCTCCCTCTGGGCCAAGGCCAGAGGACCTCCCAGCCTCCCAGCCTCCCAGCCTCCCAGTGCTGGTTGATCTGGTTGATCACGGCTGAGGGTGTGGCCAGACTGGCCTGCGGGGCTTTCATTCCAAAGGGCGGCCCTGGTCGCCCCGCGGCTGCCTCCGCCCTCCGTTCCCATCACCCAGTGAACCTTGCTCCCCTTCCTCCGGCTCCTCACTACCGCAGAGCAGTGGACCCTCCCCCAGGCACTCCCAGACACAGACTCTCAAGCAGCCCCAGGGTCACTCCTTCGGCAAAGTGTAGGAGTTCATTGATAAAGTTGGAAACTTTGATGTCTCCTGTCTGCTTCAAGGAAGCTTGGGGGCACATCAGGAGACAGCCCGGAGGCAATTCTGGAAGACAGCCCGTCTCAAAACCGAGAGCTCTGCTTTGGCTCCCCAAATGCGTTTGGGAGCAGCCTTCCACCACGATACTCGGGGCGATGCAAACACGGGGGTGCCATCTACCCTCCACGTGGCCAGATAGGAAACCCAAGAGGCGGGTGGCAACAGGGTTATCTGCAGGCCGTTGCTCATGATTAAAAGCGATCGTTTGTCGTCTCCACTGTGTGCCAGGCACCATGCTAATGAGCTCTGTCCATTTCCCACTGCTCGGGGTCTCCGTGTCAGCCAAGGGTAGATACCTTTACGATCCCTTTCCGCCATCTGGGAAACTGAGGCACAGAGAGATTAGGTGACTCGCCTTAGGTCTTAAAGCTCAAAACAAACAGAGGCCCCGGGCCAGACTTGAGGTCTGTCTCACACCGCGTCCAGGCTTCTCATCGCGCTCTCACGCTTCCTCACCTGTGGCAACGCGCCCTTGATGGAAGGGGAGCCCCTGAGGGTGAGGTCCGTGGCATCGTCACGTTCATATCCTTAGTGTCTCTCAGTACGTGGCCGGCGTGAACATCCGGCTGCAGCTCATCCAGCGAGCTGGCCGAACTGAGCTGCCACCCACAAACACGGGAAGAGGAGCGGCTACTTTTGAGACGTGCTCACATACCTAGGGTTCTCCTGCCGAAGAGCGAGCCCAGCCCCTTCTCTAGGGGAGAAGGCAGGAGTCCTCCAGCCTCGGAGACCTGTGTGCCTGTTTCCACCAGGAGCTGACCTGCCGTGTTCGTCATCTTGGGAGCAGCGGCTGGGAACGTGCAAGGTGGGATGGACGGGAGCCACCAGACCTCGTGCGGGACCTCCAGCTGCCGCCCCCTCCCCAATTCCCCTATTTTCTCAGAAGCAAGGCAGACTACCCAGGGGCGAGCCAACAGGGGAAGAGGGACGCCACTGGTCTCTATGCCTGAGGGTCCCTCCCCCCCTCGCAGACTGGGGTCCCTCCAGGAGATAGAAGGTGGGCGAGTCACACATTTAGATCATTTAAAAGGCAGGTACCTGCTTTTTGCAAATAACCATGTCATTTGCCGGTGCACATGGCCTGTTGGTTCATTCAAGACCCACATGTGTGTTCAGCACAGGTGCCCACCCACCTTGGAGCTCCACTGCCTGGAGCTTGATCACAGTGGACGTGTTAAGCAAGATGATCTGGACTGGAAAGAAGAGGAGAAAGAAGAGCAAAGAGAAGGGCAGAGGCTGAGACAGGGCGAGGAGCAGACTCCGAGCACGTGAGCTTGCCCGGGCCAGCAGCTGGCGTCCAGGCATTGGCAGGTGACGGGGGCCAAAGACCAAGCAAAATGGGAACCCAAAGCCCCTGAAAAGAGTCTCCAGCCAGAAGGGGAAGGAACAGAGCAGCAAAGGGCAGAGGCCCTGCCAGCGGCCAGAGTCACGGAGTGGACTGTGAGCTTGCTCATGGCCTTGGTCCCCATGTTTGCCTCTACACAAGGTGAGAAAATATGAGCCTGCAGGACCAGGGCCTTCTCTGCCTTTTGCCCATCCATCATCCCTTTAGCAAATCTACTTAAGATCATCCATGACACAGGCACTGTCTCTGGCCCAGCCCTCAAGATGCTTACAGTTCTGTTGGGGGAAGACAGAGAATAAAGAACATGGAAGGACATAATTAGATGGTGGAATGAACTGGAAGGAATGGCAGAGTGACACAGTGTAGCCAGGGAGCCCATTCACATCGGTGTTGGCCAAGGCCACTCTTGGTAGCTGATGTTGGAGTGGACCCCAGGGGGGAGGGGGCCATATATTTAGAGATTCAGGCAAAGGGTGTTCTGGGAAAGAAAACGGCCGATCTGAAGACCCCAGAGGGGTGGAAGCGAGCTTGGCACTTGACAAAAAAGAGGATGGAAAGGCTGAAGGATGTGCACGGGTCTCTGTGGCTGCTGAGCCCAATCACCACAAAGTTGGCGGCATGAATACGCAGGAATTTATTCTCTTGCCACTCGAAGACTGAAACCAAGCTCTGAAGGCTCTAGCAGAGGCTCCTTCTGGTGCTTTCTAGCTTCCTGGGCTCTAGGTTGGGGCAGTGTAGCCCCCATCAGCCCTCACTCTGCCTCTGCCCCATCCCACAGCCTCCTCGCCCCTGTCCAGTCTCCCTCTCCTCTTATAAGGACGTGAGGTATCAGACTTAGGGCCAACCCTAATGCAGAATAATCGCATCTCCTAAGTTAATTATATCTGCAAAGATCCTCTCTCCAAATAAGGTCACATTCGCCGGTTTCATGTGGACACATGGTTAGGGGAGGGTCACCATTCAACCCACAGAAGCCTACAGTCTGGCATCTGGTTCCCCAGATTCACATCCGTCCTACATGCAAAGCACACTCACCCCAACCCAAATTTCCACAAGTCTCAACCCTTTACGGCGTCAACTCTATGTCCAAAACCTCATCTAAATATCACCTGTTCAAAAGTTCCAGATCCCATCATCCAAGTGGTCTACACCAGGGATGGGGGGGGGACGTTGCTTGTGATCCATCCTGGGGCAAAATTACTGTCCATCTGTAGACGGTGCACGGAGAGACCAGGGACCTGCTCCCTGAATGCAATGGCGGGACAGGCATGGAGAAGACACCACACTTCACAAGAGAGAGATAATAAGTACGGGGGTGGCTGACTCCACTCAGGTTAGAAATCCAGAAATGCCAGCCAATGCCAGATCGGGTTTCAAGGCCTGAAAATCACTCTCTGTGGATCCGGGCTTTGGCCCTGGAGCGCTCTAGCGGCATGTAGGGAATGGACTGTAGGGACCATGAACAGAAGCAGGGGCTCAGTTGGAATGCTCATTTAGACCAACCAAGACACGCTGGAGGTTTAATCTGGGATCATGGCGGTAGGAACCAAGAATCACGATCAGACTCAGAAAATGTTTTGGGGGCAGAGCTGACTGGATTTTGTGATACAGGAATCCCCCCCTTATCAGCGGGGGATGTGTTCCAAGACCCCGAGTGGATCCCCAAAACTGCAGGTACCACCGAACCCTATGCGTGCTTCTTCCTATGCACACATACCTGCGGGACAGCGTAATTTACACGCCAGGCATGGTCAGAGGTCAACAGCATCTACGTGGAAATGAAACGATTCCCACAATACCCCATACTGCCAGCTGTGTGAATGGGGCGTCCCTCTCTCTTTCAAAACATCCTCCTGTGTCGTCCCCACTCTGCTAGTGAGGATGCACGGCGATGAGCCACCTCCAAAACGACACAGAGTGAGGTGAGTGACACAGCGCGAGGCTGCGCTCGACCGGCTGACGCCTGGACAGGGGTTGATCACGAACCACTGCCCCCGTGAAAAATAAGACTGTGGATCGGGGGTCGCTGTCTTGAACTTGAGAGGGGGGCAGAAGACTGTTGGAAAGGACACAAAACACCATCTACATTCTGGCCTGAAACCCGTCCGAGGGGACAGTGTGGGAGGGGTCCGAACCCAGGCAGTTCTTCTCGAGTGAGGGGCATCCGTCACACCCTTCTAGTAGCGGGAAAGGGACGGCGGGCAGCCCCTGTGCCCCAGCTGAGGGGGCCCTTCTTGCAGGGCTCAACCACTTCCTCTCTCTCACTCCAACCCTCACTTCTGCTTCAAACTCTAAGCACGCTTCCCAGACAAGAGCGCTGCGGATGAAAGAGAGAAAAGCTATTCTCGAAGGCTGACTGAGTGACCCAGAGTCCAGCTCTAGGTGCCTCTACCCGCCCCCCCCCCCCGCACGCCCGCTGTGCCAGGCCGGGGCCACGATGGCCTGCCTTGGAAAGTCCCCCCCACACGCACGGGGCCCAGGCACTGGCTCCATGACTCCCTTGCTGTCACCAGCCACCGTCTCCCAACACCAGTCATTTACAGCTCGAAACAACCTTGGCATCTGTTAACATCACTGCTCCGAAGAAGACGAAAGGAAGTGACAAACGACAACCTTTGGAGAAACAGATTAACAACGAAAAGTACAAACAGGACACATACTTCACACATTGAGGAGAGCAGGGGCTCCGAGCTGCCTAGCCTGCATGTGGAGGGGCCAGGAGAAGCTGCGATCTGCCATATTTTATACGTGCTTTCATTTTTCCCCCCAAATGTTCCTTATTAAGGATGCCGGATAATGTAAGTGATCTCAGGGGCGTCCTACAGCAGAACCTTAGTAAGATAAACTGAACATAATGTTTACCACTTCCTGGGCACCCGCTGGGTGCCAGACATTGGCAAGCAGTTTCTATAATACACGGCAGGAAGGAAGGTCATTTTATCGCTATTTACAGATGGGGAAATTGAGGCCCAGAAAGGCTCAGAGAATTAACCACAGTCTTAAAAGGGGGATGACTGGATCTGGAGATTTGAACTAGAGAGTTGTCAGCTGGTCGGTTGCATTTATAGCTTTGGGGATAAGCTCCCTTTGGAAGGAAATGTGGATGGAGAAAACATCTGGAGACTGAGAAGATCCATAGCTTAGAGCTGGAAAGAGGAAGGAGATCCAGAAGAAGGGACTCAAATGAGAACCCAACTGCGCTGCCTCCCGGAGCACTGCCCCCACTGCTGGCGGGCGGGGGCCCAGAGGCCATGGCCATTCCCATATTCCCGACACCACGTATCTCCTAGCTCACCTGTTGGCTCAACAGTTGAGGAGTAAGCAATGGGTAGGTGTCCAAGGGCCAGAGGAGGGGCTGGCTATACAAGGTGATTAGAACGTTTCGTAGTCTGCCTGCCACATGTCCATGGGCGGTAAGTTTCAAGTAGGGACCAAGGCAGACCCACCTACCAGGTCACTCAGGTATATGCACACCTGACTACATCCATCAGATAATCCCAATAAATGAAAAACAAGACCACTAGGCAACACCAAGTTACAAAACACTAAGAAAATCTGGGCGCTGAGAAAGCTTATAATCTAGAGGAACAGCTAGACAAGAGCCCAAATCAGGAAATGAAATGAAAATGTGGCAAATTCAAATAATGCATTAATATAGTAAGTTTCTAATGGCGAGCCCAGAAAAACAAAACGATACTCGCCTGGTTTTTGTCCAGGGTGCTAAGACCATTTAATAAGGAAAAGAGTCCTTTCAACAATGCTGGGGAAAAGGGACACAAAAGAATAAAGGACCCTGGACCCTTACATAAAACCCCATACAAAAAATTGATTCAAGATCATCCAAAGACCCAAATATAAGAGCTAAACGTATAAAACTCTTCGAAGAAAACATAAGGGAAAAGCATCATAGCACTGGCTTGGCCATGATTTCTCGGATACAACAGCAAAGGCTCGAGCAACAGAGAAAAAACAGACAATTTGGACTTCACGGAAATCCAAAAGCATTTGGGCATCAAAGGACACCACCAACTGAGTGAAAAGGCAACGCACAGAATACACAGCACAGAAAAAAGGGAGAAAGTATTTGCATGTCACATCTCTGGTAAGAGATTAATATCCAAAATATGAGGAGAAACCTCAACTCAACAATAAAAAAGCAAACAGATTCAAACACAGACAGAGGACTTGAATAGACATTTCTCCAAAGAAAACACACTAATGATCAACAGGCACATGAAAAGAGGCTCAGCGTCACTAATCACCAGGGAAATGCAAATCAAGATTACGAAATGTCAATCCGTGCCCGTTAGGACTGAAACGATCAGGAAAGAAACAGAAAATAAGCATCAAAAGCAGGGATACGAACAGATCCTTGTGCACCCCCATTCATAGCGGCGCCCTTCAGCCAACGGGTGGAAACAACCCAGCTGCCCACTGATGGCTGAACGCATCAACCAAACGTGGTCTACACGCACCGAGGAGTATTACTCAGCCCGACGGGGTGGGCCCGGGCGACCAGACGCCGCTGCGATGGGGGTGAACCGCGGGGACACGGCGCTGCGTGCAGTGAACTAGCCACATCAGGACAGACGCCCTACGAGTCTATTCTCATGACTTACTTGGAGTCCTCAAATTCCTGGAGACAAGGAGGGGAATGGTGGGCGCCAGGGGTGGGGTGATGTGGGGAGGAGGGTGAGCGTTTAAAGGGGACCGAACTTCAGTTTGGCAAGATGAAACAATCCCAGAGACAGGGGAGGGGATGGCCCGGCAACACGCAGGTACCGAATGCCGCAGAACTGTGCTCTGAAAAATGCTCACCATGGTGGATGACAATTATGTTGTGTGGTTCTTACTGCAGTTTTAAAGGAATATGTTTGTTTGTTTGTTTGTTTAAAGGAGGGGGGAAAAGCTCTGGTCCCCCACAGTGAAAGCGTTCCTATTGTCAGTGGTGACCAAGGGAGAGGGTCAGAACCCTTCAGTCTAGACCGGAAGGGCACAGAGGGAAATCCTGCGTCTTTGAGAAACGTGATCAGGGCGCATGGGTTCTTCCTTCTCTCAGCTCGTCTGCGAGGCATCGCTGGTCTGCAGTGACCTGCTCAGTCTTCCTCCCACTGGCTCCTGAAAGGGAGGTGAGCGAAGTGTGCGACCTGGGGAGGGGCCCCGAAACACGATCTGCGGCCTGCTGCCGCTGTGACGTGGCCGCCAGGTGCCCCGCACGGCGTGGGACCCTTGAACTGTCACAGTCACCACCGTAGGAGCGGTGCGCCGGTCAGCTGCGGATTCTCCAAGGGCACCTGCAGGGAGGGTAAAGGGAGGGGTTAAAGATAATAGACGTTTCAAGTGGAAGAGATGCTCTGAATCCCTCATAAAAAAAATAACGGGAGAAGAGACAAGGCAGAGAAGTCACGTGATGATGACGCGGAAGGCAGGAACCCCGAAGTGGCCACAGGTTACATCAGAGCCAGGACGGGACAGCCAGCATCGCGCCCCGTCAGCGAGGGGCAGACGTGGTCCAGGTGCGGCCCCGACAGTCCGGACGACACAAGTTTCCTGTAGAATCGACTCTTTCTTTCTCCAGGCAGCACAGTACAAGCCCGGGACCTGTTGTGGCAGCAGCTTCTTGGAGGCTGGCTCCCTGGAGGACTGGTCCCTACTCGGAGGTGAGGGAGGACGGCCATGACCTCCCATCATCTCGGGAGGGACCTGTGCCGGCGTGTGACCGACATCCCTGGCAGGTGCATCTCGGATCACCTGGGGTACAGTTCTCAAACCTGCCCGGCCTTTGAAGACAATTACCCTCTTTTTGAGCAGTTTCTCTGTTGAGGAGAATTTAAGGTCAGATCCCAAAAGGCAGAGAAATGAAGGCTTCCGTTCCAGCCGGGGCTCTGTTTGCAAAGAGATAGGGTATTTAATGACATTTTGGAAGATATTTCAAATTAAAGGATTCTTGTGACGTTCAGACAGAATCCAGAGGAAATTGGCCTACGGAGTTGTCAGTGACAGGAGACAAGATTGCCGTTTCCACAGTGGGTGTTTGTTTGCTTGCCTTAAATATTTATCCGGTATCAGTCTCTTAGATTTTCTTGAAAAATCCATTCTGAGATCTGTGTTTACAGATTCATCCAGGCGGGACCTTTGGACCATCCATCGATTTGACCAAATTAGTTTAAAAACCAAGCACACGGGGTGACTGGTCTTGCCGGTTTTTTGTTTTCCTGCATCCGTTAATTAAATTGATCTGAAGGCAACCTTTTTTCTGTGTCCTTGAGGAACATAAAATCGTCTCCTCTGTCTGCCCGACACATCCTCTGACCATCGCCCTCCTCCTTCCCCAAAACCTGTGTGTTTGGGCCGGAAAGAGGTGGGGGAGGGGCGCCTGGGGGGCTCAGTCGGTTGAATGCCTGGCTTTGGCTCAGGTCATGATCTCGCGGTTCGTGGGTTCGAGCCCCACGTCAGGCTCTGTGCTGACAGCTCAGAGCCTGGAGCCTGTCTTTGGATCCTGTGATTCCTTCTCTCTCTGACCCTCTCCTGCTCACACTGTCTGTCTCTGTCTCTCTCTCTCTCTCTCAAAAATAAATAAAACATTTAAAAAAGAGGTAGGAAAACTTGTTTCAGGGGATTAGAAACAAACCAGCAAAGCAGGGGTAATGAACTTAAAGGTGAAACCGAGGCAGAGCGCCATCCGCTCTAAGATTTTCCAGCCTGGTGTTGGCCGTGGGTACAACCCCACAGCAGGGCTGGGAACTCTGACACATTTTCTGGGACACAGAAGAGCATTGTGGGAAAAGGTTGTCTGAGGGTAACGCTGCCTCTTACCTCTGATGACGTCTTTGTTCTCCACCACAATAGACTCGAGAATGAGATTTTCATGGTTAGAAGTGGCCTCAGCCACCCAGGGAGACACAAGGCATGGTTGGATCTCAAGAGAAAATACTTAACAACAAATGAAAGGGAAGCCAGATTTTGTCTAAATAAACTTCGGGAAAGAACAATCCCGAAATAAGGTGAGACTAATGGTGTGATGTGGGGAAATGAGCCTTCCAAGCCGCCAGATTCGGCGGAGGGGAAGGCTGTGTGGTCCGGGGCCGCCTGAGTCAGGAGCCAGTCCAAGGCCGGGTCCCCTCTGGCTAGTGCGTGCCGAAGCTCAGCCTTACAGGGCCGTTTCAGAGATTTTTTTTCACACCCGCAAAGCAAAGGAAAGGAAAACATGCATTCTAGTGACAGAATCCAATTAATTACAGGATCTGCTGTACACACTCAGCTGCATAACTTTGACAGAAAGCAAGTTTGTCACCTCAAGAGGCGTCTGACATCGTAAATAAATAAGTGAGATTAGGATGATAAGCAAACTTCTACCTACTTGAAACCCCTTCATTATGAAGAGAGAGAAAGACAGAGACAGGGTGTAAATTTGAGCAAGACAGGGAGCGTGCGGCAAGAAAGTAAATGAGTCCCCAGCAGACTGGCGGGTGAGCGGCGGTGACAGGCCGCCTCGGGCGGGTGACACCCATTTATCTCCCAGGACCTCCTGGGACGAAGCTGGCTCGGATCGGCTCCAGCACCTGCGTTTGGAGACGGCAAGCCTCGTCGAGACCATGAGGGACACAGCGCACTTCGTTCCACCTGATCTGATTTGAATTTTCGGTGTTCTGGTCCAATCTGGGTGCTGCTTTTTACAGGGGACGTCCAGTCAGTGCTCCAGAATGAGAGGCTTGCGGACAGCGCTGGTTCTCAGTTGGGGGGGCGGTTTGCCCCCCAGGGACTCTTAGCCATTTCTGGAGACTTCTGATGGCCACACTCTGGGAGAGGGACGTTGGGCTGGGGCCCTGACTCCAGGGTTGCTGCTGACGTCCCACGGGCCGCACGGCAGCCCTTACGAAGACGCACCTAGCTCCAAGGTCAACGTGCCAACGTTGGGAAGCCTTGAACCACCGGACTATACATTTGAAAGCATTCAGTTGGTCAGACTGCAAACCTTTCTGGCACATTCCTTTGCACACCAGCCTCTGGGTTTAGAAATCAGAGAACTCTTCAGATTATACGAGACAAAAACCAACTCAGAGCAGCTCAGGCCGAAGAGCCTCTACGTACTCACGTGCCCAGCCAGCACTTCTAATGAACTGAGCACAGCTGGCACCTTTGCACAGACCCCGGGCAGAGGGACTGCGGCGTCTGCACACAGAACAGCAGGTGTGCGTCCACTGCACGTGCTTTGTCCTTCAGGGGCCACCTGCCTGCCCCAGGTAGGGCCCGTTTCTTGTCACTGGGGCTGGAGGAGGGGAAGGCCTTTGATTTTTCTGTTGTCCTCCAGACTTCCTATAGGACTGGTTGACACCTCTCTGGGGTGGGCCTCTTCCCTGGAAAAGAGTGATGAAGACAAATGCCATTTAGACACAGCTGGAACCTAAGCACATGCGCTGCGCAATGCGATGCCACCTTGATGCCTTGCGTGTGGCCCTGCCCGTCAGCGCTGTGCCGAGAGGGAGTCTGGTAAGTCCCGGAGCCTGTGCAGATCTTAAGGGATGGGGCCAAGCCTAGTGCCAAGCTAGCATCTGCCCGTCGCCCTCAGAAATCAAAGCACTAACTTGTTTCCCTCGTGTCCGTTTTCCACCCATGATCCCAAATGTGCCGTGAGCTCTTTAACAACCAGGACAATACGATTACAGTGTTCTGATAGTTGCAAAAGGCAAAAGGAGGCCACGCACCACCCCATCACTGCTTCTTCCTCAGCCCAAGTCTTACAAACACGTCTGAGTACAGCGGGACATTCGCTTCTCTAAAGAGGCCAAGAAACCCAGCGCCAGGGTGGTTCTAGGTGTTTCTCCCCATCCAGCTTTTAGTCTTGAAGAAAATTGCTGAACTGCCTCCTGCAAGTTTGCAGCAGGGAAGAGAAGATGGACTTGGTCTGGGGGAGTCACACTCACCAGGTTGTGTCTTGGCTGAAGGTTGGTCCTTTAAAAATTGCCTGTTTGTGGGGCACTTGGGGGGCTCAGTCAGTTAAGCATCTGACTTCAGGTCAGGTCATGATGTCACAGTTCGTGAGATCGAGCCCTACACTGGGCTCTTCTGTCAGCACAGAGCCCGCTTCGGATCCTCTGTGCCCTCCCCCCCCCCGTTCTCACTCTCGCATGCTCTCACACCCACATGTGCACATGCACACTCTCTCTCAAAAATAAAACAAACGTTTAAAAAAGTGCCTGTCTCCAGTAAAAAATGGAGATTTTCCCTCGTTCTGTGGCCAGCCACTGGGAGGCACAGAACTTCCACAGTGGTGTGGTTTTCCTGCCCCAAGATGACGCTGGCCGCGGCGTCCCTGGACAGGGGGGGAACAACTACAGAAGACGGATGAGAACCGACCGGCCTTTAATTCAAGCCCCTCACTTTGTGTTACGCTTCCTCTCGCATGGCGCCCACGACAGGTTTTGTACCTTCGAGTCACAATATTCTAAGACTGAGCTTTTCAAAGATTGGGACCTTTTTCATCTCTGTGTCTACGTGTGCCCAAGGCCAATGGACCGAAACCAAGGAGACCCTGGTGAGAGAGACCAGCCCATCCTGCGGTCCCCGTCTTCACACGAGGAGGCCAACAGCGGGCCATCTCAGAGGGGTTTCGGAGACGACGTGGGAAGTTCCTGGAAGAGCTGCCACAGAGTTCCTTTGGGACACGAGGTTCTCCTGGAAGCTGTTCAGAAAGAATCTCCCGCTTCTCAGGGCTCACTGTCCCCACTGCCCGCTGAGACACGAGCCTGCGAGCCTCGGTCCCTTTGTCTGCCGGGCTCTTCATCCCCCGCCAGAGGCGGCTGTGCCGGCTCATCCTCTGGATCCCCACAGAGCCCAGCACCAGCGGCCTAATTCGGAAACAGCCGAACAAAGCAAAGTGGACAAAGTGTTATGGGCTGAGGGTGGAGGCCGCTGGCCACACTCTGGCCCGGAGAGCAGGCATCGGGCTGATTCATCTTTATCTGAAACAGACACACAACCGCAGGGTGAAAATCCTCAGTAACCACGTGCTCAGCGAACCCCTCTGTCTATCACCGTGCACCTCCTCTGGGTCACGGCTTCTCCTAGGCTTCCTGCAAGCGTATCGCTGAAACCTCCCAATGACCCTCTGTGGCCCAGGTTCATGAAGGCGCGCACTCGCTCCAACGGGCCTGATGGGAAGGGCACCTCACTCCTCATCGTCCCCCCCACAAACCCAAGACTGCAGCCCAGTCTCGAGGAAAACACCAGGTGAATCCAAATGGCAGAACCTTCACAAAACACCCAACCAGCCCTCCGAACTGTCAAGGTCACCAAAACCAAGGAGAGTCTGAGACACGGGCACAGCCCTAGAAGAGGCCAAGGAGGTATGACAATACAGTGTCATGTGCTCTTCCAGGGGGGATCCTGGGCCTGAGAAGGGACATTAGGAGAAAAGCAGTGAAATCCGACTGAACTGTGGTGGTCAGTTACTAGCAACGCCCTGATGTTGGCACTGCTGTCGCCACGGGCCCACCCTGGAAACGCAACAGGTTAAGAATCAGGGGAGCTGGGTGAAAGGGTTATGGGAATTTCTGTAGTCTCTTTGCAGCTTTTCTGTAAATCTAAAACAATTTTTAAGTTAAAAAAAATCACTTGTATTTGAAAACTTGCTTAAAAACATAACCCAAACCAGAGCCTCCTAACCTGATTCACTATTCTGGCGACTCCTCAGACCCTGCTCTAGGCTCCCATTTACAGTGTGAGACCCTCCCAGGGCTCCCGAGAACCGATCATGGGAGAGGATCCCGAAGGGATAATTTCTCTGCTTGGAAGCACGAGCAGGACCCAATGCTCCGAGGGGGAGGCGGCCAATGGGTCTGCCAGGCCTGGGTGCCGGGGGCTCGCACAGTAATTGAGCTGTTTGAGCATTCCCAGGGAAAAACACTGCACAATTGATTTAGGGGGGCATTCCGAGACCTCCTGAGAACGCTCTAAGTCTTGGATGTCGGCATAGGTTGAAAAATAGTTCCAGTTCGGGGGGGCAGGAAGCCATCCGGAGTAACCTCTCACACCATCAACACACCAAACCTTCTGTCTCCTCCAGAGTCAAAGGCCCACAGCTGCTTCCAATCAGGAAAAGCAAACTTTCCGTCTCGGAGCGCCGCACTCTTGTACGTCCCCACCGCCGGCTCCTCCAAGCCTGGCTCCGTCACCCCCGTGCAAGGGAGGAAGCACGCGGCCTTTCAAGATCCAGACCTTTGCTCCCTTCCTCCTGCCCTCCTAGAGGGCCCCGGAGACCCCCCCCCCCAGAAGGTGCTCGCTAATATGAGCCCCCTCCCTCAATATGAGCACCGCTGCTTTGCGGAGTCCTGGTGGCCTCCGCGTCCCCCACGGGGATTTCCAGGAAGGTATCCTTTCTTCTGGCACATCCATCTGCCACTGAATTTCCCCCATTCCCTGAGGCCCATCACTGCCATGCCGCAAATATTCCGTGGCCGCAAGGACGCCTGCGGGTCCCACCCTCCCACAGCCGCCCTCCCTCCCTCCCGAAAGAGCTGGGCACTGCTATGTCCCCAAGCGCTGGCTCTTGTCCCCGAGGTTCTGAGAGAAGAGGTGCCACCTCCCTCGTCCAGGCCCGGCTTGATCGCGGTCCCAGTGGATGGGGGCTCAGGGAAGGGAACGCAAACTTAGCTCAACTTAGGTTTTGTTTCCAGCAACGAAGAGTCTAAGTGCCCCTCACCCCTGAGGACAGCCCCTAAGGGACGTCCTAGTGGTTTGCACAGCGTCAGGGCAGCACCCCTGTCCCTCCCCCGGGTCCAGCTGGCCAGTTAGTCATACGACTACAGTGCTCATGGGGCCACGCTCCCCAAGACGGTCCCCACCAGCTAGTCGACACACATTCCTCCTCCACCTTCCTCTGCGCCCAACGCGATGACCGTGCTGCTCCTTGCCTGTTCTTACAAAACTCCATAAACACGGTTACCGCCTTTCCCTGCAGGACACGCCGCTTCTTCCCGATGCTGCAGAAATCCACCGGGTGGTTGGACTGACTTCGTCCACACTGACTTGGTGCCGGGCATGTGCGTTGTTCCCACTACGTCCCTGCTGCACAGAGCACTGCCTTCTCATAAACAGGTCCCGGTGTGCTCCTAAACATGTTTTCATAGGACAGACATCCAGCGGGGCACATGTGACTTGCATGGGAAAGCATGCGGTGTCCACACCGCAGATCGACCTCAGTGGCTCTGCCTTTGCTCGCCGTGGCCCTGCTCTCTGTGGCCACCGCTTGAGCGGGGGGCTCATATTTAGCGAGCACCTTCAGGGTGGGGGTCTCCGGGGCACCTCTTAAGTTTCAGAATTTTCTGTGCATTTCACCTTGAGAAGCGGAAACAGTTACTACCCCCATTTCACAGACGAGAAAACGGAATCCTGGGGAAAGTAAGGAATTTGCCCAAAATTGCATAATCGATACACACACACACACACCAGATTTGGCTGCAATCCTTCGGAACTCTGCAGCCGGTCCCTGTCACCCTACCCGCTCCCCCCAGTGGTGGGGTTTCTCGGACTGGGCATAGGTTCCTAGTCTGCCCGACTTCCTGAACCCTGCTAATGCCATTTCCACAATAATCGATTAGAACCCAGAGCAGATGGGGTGGGGTTGGATGTGAAGCTCTCTTCATCTGGTTTGAATTATTATGAAATCAGGGCTATGTTGATATTTTTCATGCCGCATCCCGGAGGAAAGTGATTATTTTCTCTTATTCATTTATTTTCTGTGTCTATCAGCTTCAGCAACTAAATCCCCCTCACCATAACCTTCTAGATCTTCCCAGAATTGTACAGGATGAGAAGGCTTTACTGTGTCCTGAGCAAGTCTGCCCAGCAGGGTGGGTCAGGCGGCCCCACAGGCACAAGGGTGCTTCCAAGGTCTTTGTCTTTAGGGCTATTTTGTCCATAAACTTTTGGTGTCCTCAGGCAAAACCCGTCTCTCCGATGCCCCCACCCACAAGCCCGCATGGACTCTTTCACAAATGGAACGCATCTGCAGCCAAATAAAAGCAAGCTGTGTCTTCCAGGGCTGCGGCCGCCACGTTCCTTGGCCAATGATCTGACGCTAACAGACGGCGTGAGACGGCAGAGGACTCGGTGGGCAAACCTAGCTCTGCTCTACTCTCACTGTTGCTTCCCTCCCCCTGGCTTCCTCCAAAGACGTGGCTTAGAATTACTGTGCTGCCGAGTGGCAGGCAAGATGGCTGGGCCACACGGGATGACTGTAAGGTCATCACAACTACCCGTGTCTTGTTAGTGTCACTCCGAGGAGGAGGGGAGTCAGGGGCGTGAGGAGAGGAAGGTTCTGCATCTAGAAGGATGGCCACATCTCCCAACAAATCCTTGGCTGCCAGGAGGGGGGCCCTGCCAAGTTTAGCAAAAGCATCAAGGACATAACACATAGAAAAGGTTCGCCTGGTAAACCCTCCTCCTCCTACCCCAGGGTTTAAAACTTGACCTTCTAAAGCACCCGCCAAGAAACCCAGCCCACTCCCACGCACAGACACACGCGGAGACATTTACACTGGGGGTGAGGCGACCTGGAGAGTGGGCAGGCATAGGCAGCTGGTCCACCCCAGTAAGTAAAGACACGAGTTAACAGTGACGGGCACTTGTTGGGACGGGCACTGGGTGTTGTATGTAAGCGACGAACCATGGGAATCTACCCCCAAAAACCAAGATCACACTTTACACGTTGGGTGTTAGCCAATCTGACAATAAGCTATGTTAAAAAAAAAAAAGTGAAGGGTAAAGCAAACACCTAACAACATGGATGGATCTTAACAACATGGGACTTAATTTTTAAAAATCAAGAAACAGAACAAGAAATATAATAAGATCATTTGTATAAATTGAAAATACATGCATAAAGTTTACTTATGGTTAACAGAAATTAGAACATGGTTCCCTGGGGGGCAAAGTGGGGCAGTAAGTGACTGGGAGGAGAATGGGGGAGGCCTCTGGGTGCTGGGAGTTTTCTGTGCCTCGATCTACATGGTGGCTGTAAGTATAGACATATGTAAGGTCCACTGAGCAATCCACATAAGACTTGTATTTACATGTGTGGGTCAAACAAAGCAGTGATACCTGTTTTGCAAATAATGCAAACAAAATGATTAATACATTTGTATGTTGATCTATGGGGTCAAAGGGAAGGGGAATGGATTAGGTGGTAAAGGGATGAATGGTTACATTGATGGAGGGATGGGGGGTGGATGGATGGATGGATGGATGGTGGGTGGATGGATGGATGGATGGATGGGTGGATGGATTTGTGGATGGTAGGTGGGTGGGTGGATGGATGGATGGATGAGTGGGTGGGTGGATGGATGGATGGACGGATGGTGGGTGGATGGATGGATGGATGGGTGGGTGGATGGATTTGTGGATAGATATGGATGGATGGATGGATGGATGGATGGATGGATGGGTGGATGGATGCGTAGATGGATGGATGGATAGATGGATTTGTGGATGGGTGGATGGATGGATTTGTGGATGGGTGGATGGATGGACTGACAGATCAAGCTAGCTGCGGGGAAGGTATAATGTTACCTTCCTTAACCCACCACAGGAGGCACGAGCGGCAGGCATCAGAAGCTGACTCCAGCTCGCCTGAGCATTGAAGGAGCAGGTCAGGAGGACGTGTGTCAGCTCGCAGAGCCAGGGGCCGGGCTCAGACAGCAGGCCAGCCCGAGGGAGCTACGCAGCTGCAGAGAGCTCGCTGCAGGGAGCCTGGATGCGGGCTCTCAAGCAGGCAGAGGCTCGAACGGTCCTGGAGACTTTGTGTGTTTCTTCAGGACTCAAGAGTCCCGGCCGAGAGCACAGGGTTGGTCAGGTTGAGGACATGTGCTGGAGCCAGAGCCACATGGGGTGGGGAAAAGGAAACTGAAGTGATGGGGATCCCCCGAAGGGCATGGCTGTTCCGGT
>PJEM01012783.1:0-44830 GCA_004023845.1 Helogale parvula | reverse complement strand
CCCGTAGTCAACCAATTTCCAGTGAAAAAGCTCTTGAAATAGCAATGTATAGAACTTTACAGTTTGCAGAACACATCCACATAAATTATTATTTCATTGCAACTTCATTAACAATTCCCTGAAGCAGGAGCTAAGCAAGTGATTAAATGATTCATCAATGGTGCTCTAGGCCAATGGCAACTAGACCCCCAAAATTCAGTTTTTTCATCTTCTTCCCTGGGTGCTTTCCACTCCACATGCTATTTTTAAAATACTTTTCATTAAATGAGTAAGTCAGGAGGATAAATTCAATGGTATTGTAATAGCCTTGGATGGAGACTGATGGTAGCTACACTTGCGGTCAGCATAGCATAATGTATACTGTTGTCCAATCACCACTATCTTGTACACCTGAAACTAATGTTAACACTGTGTGTCAACTATACATCAATAGTATATATATATAGTAATAAAAAATAAAAATACCTTTCATTAGTTCAATTACTTATAAGGAATTCCTACTTGATAAAAAAGGTCGTATTTTACAGACCACCAAACATAAGAGTTTTGTTTCCGCAGTCACTGGATGCTTTTAAAGTACAAATCAAGTTTGAAGGAAAACTGCTTAGTGGCCTCTTTATTACATCGAAAACAGTAAATGCTCCAACACTCCTTACCTGGGTTCTGGGCTTTAAATATGGGTAGTTGTTCTTTAGAAAATCGAACGTATGAAGTCAGAGGCTTCTTTGGATAACTATTCACGGTGGATGAAAAACATCTCGGTACATATGCAAAACTACGTATAAAGAAAATAGCCAATATCAAGTATTTAAGTGCCAATATTCATTTTTATATGAACACAGATCCCCAAAAAGATGTCATCAAGAAGGTATATACGACACGGTGTTAGTGACTTTTAAAACCCTGTCCTAACCAGAGAGAAGACCTCCAAAACTGGTCCCAAAGTTCTATCCATAACTCTTAGGAAGGGCAGAGTGGAGGAAAGCATCTGTACTTCAGCTCCAGGGCCTTGCCTCCTCAAGGCCTATACTGAGGATGGGAGACTCTTGGCGCGCGACTTCGCAGAGAACTGGACAGGCTGAACTACAAGGCTGGACAGCGGCGGGAAGGAAGGGGAAAGGTGGAGCCGGCCGGAAAATAAGACTACTGGAATAAGGCCTGGTCTCAAAGCCACCAGCCCCTTCGCAAAGTCGAGAGCTGATTCAAAGGGCCGTGGTGGCACGGATCACGTAGGAGGGGCAGAAAAGTGTACAAAGACGTCTACACTCCAACCGCAGACGGTCCTAAGCCGTGCCACTTCCTTAAGTGCAGACGAGAGGTCCTACCTGAAAGGAGAGCGCAGTCGACTTCCACAGCCCGCGCAGAGGTCCGCTCCGGACTTTCCCAGGGCACTCAGCACGCTCCACATACCCCGGAAAAGCGCCATTTGCAGCAACCAGACGCCAATCTCCTAGAGCCCCGCGGCGAAACAGAACAACTCCCAACAATGAGGACTAGAACCCGCTAGCAACCCCTTGCAGTTTACTCTCATGCCCGCCACTCGCAAGGCACTATGGGAAATCGGCAAACATCCGGTCGGTAGCAGAGAACGGGGCAGAGCAGAATTGACGCAGGCGCTGTAGTGGCTTCCCGGTGGGAGGGGCTGCAGAGGAGGAGGGCTCGAGGGCGGAGAAGGGAAACCGCAACCCGGCTCGCCTGCGGAGGGCCGTGGCCTCGAGGAGGCGCAACTGAGCCGCCTCTGCCCCCGGCCCTCCCCTCCGCAGTCGGTTCCTCCACCGGGCCAGCAGGCTGATGGAGGCACTGTGGCCACCTCTCCGCAGCAGGGTAATGCTGGCTGGCGTCCGCCTGTGACGACCGAAAGGGCCAGTACGTAACAGTTTTACCGCTAGGACGTGGCATAGCTGTGCCGCCTGCGCTGCTCCGAGGTCAAGATGGCTGGCAGGTGCTGCGCGACCAGCAAAGCCCCTCAATTCAGGCCGCAGCAGAAGCTCAGTGTCCAAAACACTGCTGGGGCAGGGGAAGTGGGGAGTGTTTTCAAACCTAAAAATGCAGATTTCTTGGACTTGCCGCAGTGCCTTTTCAGTATATCTGTGTGAGGCCTGTGACTGTTTTCATCAAGATCCTCGTGGTTTAACAAGTACTAATGCCAGTGGTCATCGGGCCACATTTAAGCAATACTGAGGTAGACCCTCGTCCCCTCCATTGCAACTATCACAGACCCTGTCTTCAAGCCTGACATCCAACCATGCTTAATTTGTAGGGAGGAAACTTTGATTAGTTGTGCAGAGACTCTAGTCCCATTATTAACGTTAAAGTCTTGATCCGGAAATGTAGCATTCCCTTTGTAAGACTCAGTTTCCCCCTTGCAGATGAGGATGCTAGACTAGATTAGTTCTCCCGAAGTCCTGAGAAAGTGTAACAAATAACCCTTGAGATATTGATTGATATGATGTATAACCATTTTCTATGTGGGCAGTGACATGAAAAAGATGGGAAGACCTAAACTAAAGGTATCTCAGGATAGGCTTTTACATACCAATTATTTTCTTCTGAAACAGCCTCTGTTGGGTAGCTATACTTGTTAGAAAATCCTTAACCACTGTATTATTGAACTGAGAGTCAACTGCCTTTCTGTAGCTTTGAAACATTGGCCCTGATGCAACAAAGGAAAAGTCCACTTTTAAGTGGCATGTAAACAACTATCACTACTCCCTTTTCAATAGCCTCTCAGGGTTGAAAGGAAGTTTCCTGGTCATCTGTTCAAACTTCTCATCTTGTCATGAAAGAAAGAGGGTTTTTTTTTTTCTGATTACATAACTATGTTCAAGGCCCCAAACTTAGATAAAACACACAACATTCCCCCACTCCCAGTAAAATCTAATGACAGAAACAAAGAAACAGTTATAATACACTGCCAAGATAGAGGTAAGTATAAGATGCACTTCCTTATAATTACGTTTTAGCTGGGTTCTGAAGGAATTTGTTCTCTCTATATTTTCTAGAATATTTTTGTCCTTTTGGATGTTTGGTAAAAGTTAAACTATTGCAGGTTCAGCTTATCACATTGAGGTCACCAATTGTGGATTCAGCAGAAAGGATTACTCAAGACCATGCAAGTTAAGAAAGGTGAGAAGAAGGCTGAGGGAAGTCTCCCTCACCTGCTCTCTAGCTCCTGTACTTATTAAACATACATTATAGGGGAAACATTGCACAATATGTCCATGGCTATGTGCCAGTAGGTATAGAAAGTGTGCAAAAAAAAAAAAAAAAAAAAAAAACAAGACATTCCCAAGACTACCAAAAAGCAGATGCAGAAAGCAGGGTGGAGAACAAGATAAGATTTTCCATAGATAACATGGTCTGAAGAATTCATGAGCACAGGCAAGACCCGACCTCTAAATATACATTAACTAGCTATTTTCAGCAGGGCCAGAAAGCAGTGTAATACATCCCCTATAACCTCCTTAACCAGGACATAGCTATTTGATTTCCCACAAAACTTCTTTTGGACATTTAAAAAATCTTTTTGTTGTTTTAGAGGGTCGTTTTGATAAATCTTGCTGTAAAGGTCTTATAAATCTGATCTGTAATATTTGTTTTCAGCAGATACCAATATTCCTTAACAGTCATTTACATTGCAGCAAAATTTTATTCCAAATGCAGCATTTACAAAGAAAATATAATCCTACCTGCTTACTCAAACTATTTTTGAATTTCATTTATGAAGCATGAAGACTAACCACAGCCCTCCCCAGGGTTCTGTTCTTTTATTTTGTTTTAAAAGTTTATCTACTCCCAAGACTTCAACTATCAGTTATATCCTCATGATTCCCATATTTTATATTGAATCCAGACCTCTCATTTTAGTCCCAAATCTACATAAACACTGTCTTTTGGACATTTTTCCCATCATGTCTCACAGATACTTCAATTTTTCCTGAACAGAATTTTTTCCCATTTTGAACAACTTTTCTTCTTAAGGAGAACCAGTATCCCATTTGAATTATACAAGCTTATAACTTGATAACTCTTTTTATAATCTCTCCCACTGACACTGTAACTGAACTAACATAAGTTTGGTCCTTGGTGAGTCACAGATAGAAACTACACCAGGTGGAATTGTCACACAAAATAAACTTTTATTTGCAGCAAATAAGGAGATCATGGTGAATAAACTTACAAATCTTTGACTCTCTGAGCAAGGGTGAATGGGTTCCTTTTATTTAGGGTTAGAATAAATATTTAGATATTTATCTTGTCATTGTACGTAGAGGTGGGCATAAGGTCACTCATGCGCCTTAAAGAAACATGCCTATACATACATTGTATGTTACATAAATAAGATTTGTGTTCCTCCTTGGATGGAGATTTTAGTATTATAATGAGGTAAAGGTAACTGTCTGTCATTCCGTGGTTCATCTGTGCAGGCATGAGTTGGGATTAATCTCAAATTAGTCTGGCTAATTGAACTCTTAGCCTAGGAAATTGTTATTGCTTGAGGGGTAGTTTCGATTTTCTTCCCCTTGGGTCCTTTTGCCTGAATTAAAAGAAGCTAAAAAGAGTTTAAGGAAAAATGTGGGACAAAGGTCAGTGGGTACAAGCAAGTGAGCAGTAAAGGTCAGGTCTTGGGGTCTAACTGGTGACATAACTTCTCCCCCATCAACCAGCTAACGATAAGTGTTGCTGATTCTACCTCATTAACCCCTCTAGTAAGTATTCCTTCTTCTCCAGTCCAGTTGCTGCTGCTTTTGTTCAGGCCAGTAATGTTTTGGTAAATCAGGCCTCCAAAAAGAAAGCCCTAATTTGTGTTTGTTGAGAGCTATGGTATAGATACTCCTACCATGGCTGATTTCAAACTACCACCTTGGTATCACTATCCCTGAAGTTGAGAAGATATACATATATATAATTGATTGTCCAGGCCAGTACTGTCTCCTGTGTGCCACTGGTTCAGGCTCTGACTTCTTTTCCCAAACTCTTACAGTACTTTTCCTACTTTCAGGCTTACTTCCCTCCTAATCATATTCCACACAGTCACCAAGTCAATCTTTCTAAAAGGCAAATCTCATTTATTCACTTGTTTATTAAGACAAACTCCCTGCCAGACGATGATCCTGCTTCTATATTTGAAACCTTCAGTGGCTCCTGATTACCCATGGAATCAAGTTTAAGTTCTCAGACATGGCATACAAGTCCTCCATGAATTGGCTTTTGTTTCCCCTATTTTCTTATTTTACCTTTGCTTTAAAATAATTTATTATTTAAATACCTATTTCTTCTTCTAAATGAAACCCTTCATATGGCTCTGAGTTTACCATTGCATTTTGTGTGATATGCCAAAGTTCTGGAAATTACTGGATAAGAATACAGACTCAGAAGTTAGATCTAGGTTTGATTCCTGCTTTTGTTATTTACTAGCTGAGTGACCTTACCAAATGACAACTTCTCTGATCCAGAGTTTCCCTTCCATGAAATGGAGATGATAATGGTTGATTTTTTGGATTGTTACAAATATTAAATTAAAAACCATACAAAAAGTTCTTAACAGAGTCCCTGGGACATAGGGAAAGCTCAACAAATAGTGGCTATAATTATCCTTATATTATTCATAACAATTACTATTAGCTTTTAAGTAATTATAGATATAGTATGAATTTTCCCCAAAGTCAGATTTGCATCACAGACCTGTTATTACTTTGTCATTTTCTGTCCCTATTAAATTACATACACTAATTATTAAGTTGTGTATGTGAAAACATGGGGTTCCAACCCATTGTCATAATGCTTTCCCCATTGTATAAGACTATCCCTCAGATTCATTCAACACACATCATTCTAGCCCAAAATATCTTCTCTGAATCTTCTATAGTGTGTGAGCTTGTATTATTTACTTGTGACATATCATATAACACTCTGGTGTTTAACCTTTTTTTATGTGCACATATTTTTTCCCCTCGATAGATGGTAAGCTCTTGAAGACAAGATCAAGTCTTATGCTTTTTTCTTTCACCTGTAGTACCTAGCATAGTATATTGAGCATGACAGATGGATAGAGCAAGACAGAGAAAATGTGAAAAGATTTGTATCTGCACAAATTACATACAAATTTGGCCTCATTGAAAATAGCAACTACCTGTTAGAAAATAGCAGCTGCCAATAGAAGGGACAGTTACTGTTTGGAGATAGGAACCATGTAAAATTTTGGAAAATACATATGAAAGTAATGATCATAGTTTATTGATACTTGCACATTGGTACAGTTGAAGATAGCAACAATAAATACAGCAGCAATAAATAGCAACGTCAGCCAGAGACCAACATAATTCCCTACTGAATAATGGAGTTAGATACATTGATATCACTCAAAGAAAAAATATTCCTAAAAGAAAGCAGTGTTGCTTTTGTAGTTATAATGAATAAGTAAATTCACTAAAATAACAGCAATCACCTAATAGGTTTAGCACAAGGAATAGATGCATTCTGAACTCATAAGCAAAATGTAGAAATAAGAAATAAGATTATACTGTAAACACCACATGTAAAGACAATTTACTCAGTTAAATAGCCCTGCATAGATATTGGAAGTGTTCTGCCCAAGTTTTCATTATCGTCCCCAAAACCAGAGACTGCCGGGGAGACCGAGTCACGCATGCAAAAGCAAAGGGCTTTATTATTATTACGGGCTTATAAGCTCGGGTTCACAGACTTCACCAGCACAGTGGATCCATGCGGGGAGAGCCCCGAACAAAGGTGGGTAGGGCTTTTTATGGGGTTTGGGAAGGGGGAGTTACAGGAAATTGTGACATGGGTAGTGACCCAATGACTATCACCTGTTATTATTGGCAGTAGAGTATTGACCAATTACAGACTGGACCCAGGACCCTCATGTAGGGTGTGACTAGTCTTAAGCAATAGGTGATTATCTATAGCTTCTATCTTTAGTCCTGCCCTTAGAAATGTTAAAGGTGTTAGCTGGCCTTTCCTGATTGGGTGTTACAAGGGTTGTCCCTCCTTCCTTGGGCAATGTGTGCCCTTCTATTGTCTAATAATTCTGAGAAACTGACACCTAGGCCTCCAAGGTCAGAGGGGAAACTTGAAGCCTGTCATGGAGTCAGTTTGATTCAGACCTGCGTCCTTACAGAAGTAGCACAAAAAGAATAAGACAGTGTTCCTGACCCAAGGAGGTTCACTCTGACTAGGAAAATAAAGCAACAACACATGAAATTATAAAAGTATAACAATTTAATGCAAGAGAGAAAAAGCTGATCTTTTCTATAAATTAAGATTTTAATTAGTTATAATAGAAAACTGTGTATGTAAGTTTTCCCTTCAAAGCATTTCATTTGGGGCGCCTGGGTGGTTCAGTTGGTTAAGCATCCATCTTCATTCAGCTCAGGTCATAATGTCATAGGTATCAGGCTCTGTGCTGACAGCTCAGAGCCTGGAGCCTACTTTGGATCCTGTGTCTTCCCCTTTCTCTTCCTCTTACACTCTGCCTCTGTTACTCAAAAATAAATATTAAAAAAAAATGTTAAGACATTTTCTTTTACTTAGAGTCTATTATGACCATACTTGAGTTTCCCTTAAAATTGTATACAGAAAGATAGCAGGGAGAGAAAAATTAGAAAGAAAGCTCTATTGCATGTTAACAGTTCCCAGCTATCCAAATTGGTTTATAAATTATTTCTCAATTAGAACAAAGTCTAGATACAGCCTTAATTATTAAGAACATATCAAAATTATTTTTAGCCATTGCTGTGGCAGCATTATGCAAAATAAATATAGCTTTTCTATTTTAAAGCTTATTCTATGAATCAGCAGGAGGTAGGACAAGCAAAAAGGATAGCTATAATTTTATGCAAATTATAAAACTCCAATTTATATTGCTGGATATTCCTGAAAGCTGACTTAAAGAGTGGAATAAATCCAGAATGATTATATTTATGGAATAATGCTATTAGTAAACAAGATAACTTATAGTATTTGCCCTCATATTATTATAAAAAAAAACCTGATCTATTCAAATTCTAATTTATTGCTCAAATATATGCCAAATACTTTATTTCTTGGCTATTTACATCCTTTTTTAAAGTTTTTATTTTAATTCCAGTTAGTAGACATACAGTATTATATTCAGGTGTACAATGTAGCAATTCAACACTTCCATACAATACCCTGTGCTCATCACAACAAATGCACTGCTGGGGCACGTGGCTGGCTTGGTTGGTTGAGCATCTGACTCTTGATTTTTGCTCATGTCTTGATCTCAGGGTCATGGGATCGAGCCCCATGTTAGGCTCTCTACCTACTTAAGATTCTCTCCCTCACTCTCTCTCTACCCCTCTCCCCTGCTCACACTCACTCACTCTCTTTCTCTATAAAATAAAATAAAATAAAATAAAATAAGATAAAATAAAATAAAATAAAAATACAACAAGAGCACTCCTTAATCCCCATCACTTATTTAACCCATCCCCCCACCCACCCTCCCCTCTGATATGTGCCAAACATTTTAATACATTATCTCTAATCATTCAAAATCCTAAAAGGTGGAATTCTTTGTATTATACAGATATGAAAACTGGTATTGAGAGAGAGAGAGATATATAGGAAATACTCTTGTTCTTGTTGCATCTTGTTAAAAATTTCCACCTATGAATCCATAGTTTGCAGCTTTGAAATATTTGATTGTATGTAAGGACAATATAGGCTAGTGAGTCATCAAGTTACAGTAGTTTATTTTTTCAGTACTCATATTCTGTTCTTTTCTATCCCCTAAAGACTTTCTTGACTTAACTAATGAGTATACTGTTAAAATAATATCTTCAGGGGGTGCCCGGGTGCTTCAGTCAGTTAAGTGTCTGACTTCAGCTCAGGTCATTATCTCACTGTGGGTTCAAGCCCCACATTGGTCTCTGTGCTGACAGCTCAGAGCCTGGAGCCTGCTTCAGATTCTGTGTCTCCCTCTTTCACCCTACCCCACTCAATGCTCTGTCTCTTTCCATCTCTCAAAAGTGAGTGAACATTAAAAAAATAATAATAACATCTTAAGTTCCTTTATTCATTCATTCATCCAGTCATTTAACAACATTTAGGCTTGAATTTTTTTTAATTACACACATACATCCACATGACTGTAAATGCATTAAAAAGTGTGCAAAATAACACACACAAAATTGGGGTTACTGGCGATTATACCTGAGTATTGCATGAGTGTCTGCACGGTACTCACTTTTAACTTTATATAAATCATTATTGATTTACATTTTTCTAAATATAATAGTAATATTCATCTTTTATAATATTTTTTAATTCAGTTCTTGGTAGAAGCCAGTACTATGCTAGGTACTGCAATAATTTCTAAAAATACAAAGATGACTAAGGCATTATTCATCTGTAAATCTGCCTAGGGGAGGAGGAATGGCTTCATAAAGCAGGTGACATTTGAACTGCTTTTTCCAAGTGGGGAAGGGTGGCAGTGCATTTCAGAAAAAGAAGCAATAATTTGCAATTCACAGGTATACATGAGAGCATGGTGTACTTTAAAAATCTGTATGTATGTAGAAAGGAATGGAATGACACAAATCCAAAAAAGTTGCATTAGTTTGTGAAGGGCTGTGTGTAATATGATAAGGAGTTTGATAACAAAAGATAGACAACTTTTTAAGCAGGTTAAACTTGTTTTTAGATAAATCTCTTTGGTAGAGCACAGAAGATGATGGGAGTGAGGAAACTGTAAAGAGGAGTAAAGAGGCTATTGCTATAATCCAGGAAAGAGATTGAGAACTAGCATGCTGCTACAACTCAACCCAAAGGCATTTCTCAGTACAACGAACAAGCCAAGAATGACTGACGATTCTAGTATGACAGACTGTTCCAATTCAGATACTATACTGTGCTAAATAAATATCCCTAAACAAATGCCTTTGTTACATAAGTTTGCCAGCTAAAAACTTACACTAACCTTTTATAGGCTGTCAAATCAGGGTTCCATATCCGGTAGATCTGTTTTCTTCACATGACCTTTTCTCTCATGAATTTTATACAGACCTACCAAGGCCACTATTTATTTCTTATTTCTACTTCTACTTCATTACCTTTGCTTGGTTTCACTTATCTTAATTAATGCCTTCCCCATTTAAACATGCCATTTTAATTTTGCCTAATTCATTTATTTATTTATTCACTTAACATTTGGATTCTTGTGTGCCAGATACTGTGCTAAGTGCCAGGGAGTAAAAAATGGGAAACACAAAGTATTTTGCATTTAATGATACTTATAATGTAGCATGGTAAGGGCAATTATAAAGATACACACTGGAGTTGGAGTGATATCAGCATTATGGCTGAATAAGACATCCCTTATCTGTGTCCCACCCCCAACAACAATTTGATATCCATCCATGAACACAAGTGCTGAAGTGGGAGCTGTGGGATCTAGCACTATTTGCCAAGGGATTTGGGAGGAGTTCTACCCACCTGTTTGATACTGGATAAGAGGCATATTGACCTTAGTGTCAGCTGTGGACACTACAGTGGCCTGTGAACCACTCCAGCCCCTCTAAGCCACAGTCTAGGAGCCCTTGCAAAACACTGTCTTAGACAATCAAGGCCAAAGGAGCCATCATAGAGGTTCAGGTTTCCAGAATAAAATACTTCCAAGACAATATTGAAAACAAAAACAAACAAACAAAAAACCCTGAAAGAGTTTTGATGCATTGGAAAAGGTAAGAGGAACAGAGTCATCACTTCTTCCTTGAGTCAGCATGGCATAATGCCAAGAAAAATCTGAGCCCATGATTTCTCCAACAAGGGAAAGTGACGGTATGTGAGTGGCCAATCTACCTCCCTAATGGTGTAGAACACTGTTAAAGGAGCTCATTTTTCTCTCAGCCCATCAAGAACACTGAATCATAAACTTCAGGACTGGGGAGTAGGAAGAGGCTGAGAGAGTATCAGATAGGATTCTCAGAGGGCATTAAAGGAATGTGGGTATTACTAATAGTGTTGTGGACTCCATCAAGAACCAGCCCACTGGCTTTTTGGGATGCCTCACCCATGGATGCTCCCAAATGCCATAGTCACTCCCAGCCCTCATTGCAACACACACACACACACACACTACACACACAAATTCATACCCTGTGTCCAATTTCCTGTGTGCTGCACTTTTGATGACAGCAGTAAGAGCAAACTTTGGCTAGTGAGCATTCATGGAGAGCCAGCTGGAATCTACAGGTCAGAGAGAAACCACAAACTTGAGCTTTAATGCCACCATTGGGAAAACAAAACAGAACCTGTCAGCACTCAACCTGGTGCATTACAGGATTAAGATAAGACATAGAAACTTAAGAATCTGCCACAAGAGGGAGCAAGAAGCCTGAAACAGATATATCCATAGGCGATCTGAGAAAGCCTCAGAATCTCTAGCAGGGCTGATGGAAGTTATTTCTTTCCTGAAGGTAGTTAGTAAAGACTAGAGGAGGTGCTATGCCAGATATGAAGATGGCAATGCAAAACTTTGAGGAACATAAAAAAAATCAAGGAAAATGATGCCGCCAAAAGATCACAATAATCATCCAGGAAGATGATTCCTAAAACATAGTGATCTGCAATTTACCTGGTGAAGAATTCAAATACTTATTTTAAGGAAACTAAATGAGCTACAAAAGGGGGGTGGTGGCACCTAGGTGGCTCAGTCAGTTAAGTGTCTGACTTGATTTCAGCTCAAGTCCTAATCTCATAGTCATGAGAGCATGCCCCAAGTGGGGTTCCCTTCTGAGCATGGAGCCTGGTTAAGATTCTCTCTGTCTCTTTCCCCCTGCCTCTGTCTCTCCCTCCCTCTCTCTCTCTCTCCCTCTCTCTCTCCCTCCCTCTCTCTCTCTCTCTCTCTCTCTCTCCCAACACGCACATGCACACACACACACACACACACACACACACACACACACACAAAGGCAATTCAGCAAAATCAGGAAAACAGTACATGAAAAAATGAGCAACTTAACAAAGAGAAACAAATCACAAATGACTAAAATTCTGGAACTGAGGAATTCAATGAATGGAATTCAAAATACCATGGAAAGCATCAACATCACAATGAAACAAAAGGAAGAAGAAACTGTGAGTCAGAAGACAAGAACTTTGATGTTATTTAGATAGAGAACCACCACAAGGAAAACAATAAGAAAGAATGAAGAAAGCCTACATAATCTATGGGATACCATATCATAATCTGAAAATTCTAGAAATTCCAAAAGGAGAAGAGAAGGAGTGGGGGAAGAAAGCTTAAAGAAGCAATTGCTGAGAAATATCTAAATCTGGGGAGATTTGGATTTCCAAGTTCATGAAGCACATAGATCACCAAACTCAACTTAAAAAGATTGTCTCCCAGACACAATAAATAAAACTTTCAAAGATTAAAGGCAAATATAAACTCTTAAAAGCAGAAAGAGGGCTCCTTGGTTGCTCAGTCAGATAAAAATCCAACTCTTGGTTGTGGCTCAGGTTTGTGAGTTTGAACCCCGCATTAGGCTCTGTGCTGACAGAGCAGATCCTGTCTCCTTCTCTCTCTGCTCCTCCCCTGCTTGCTTTCTATTTCTCTCCCCCCCCCCCCCAAAAGAACTAGAAAGAGAAAAGAAGCTTGTAACTTTCAAGGAGCTCCCTAATAAAGCTATTAGCATATTGGTAGCAGAAATCTTGCAGGCCACGAGAAAGAGATGATATATTCAAGGTGCCGAAAGAAAAGTGTCAACCAAGAATAATTTATCTGGCAAAGCTGTCGTACAGAAATAGACAAATAGAATTTCCAGACAAACAAAAGCTGAAGGAGTTTATCACCGATATAACTGTCTTTTTAAGAAGTTTTTTCTTTAAATTCCAGTTAGTTAACATAAAATATAATATTAGTTTCAGGTGTACAATATAGTGATTCAATACTTCCATACAATATCCAGTGCTCATCACAAATGCTCTCCTAAATGCCCATCACCAATTGAACCTATCCCTCAACCACTTCCCCTCTGGTAACCATCAGTTTGTTCTCCATAGTTAAGAGTCTGTTTCTTGGTTTGCCTCTGTCTCTTTTTTCCTCCTTTCCTCATTTGTTTTGTTTCCAAAATTCCACATATGAGTGAAATTATATGGTATTTGCTTTCTCTGACTGCCTTATTTCACTTAGCATTCCAATACAACTGACTTATAAGAAATACTGAAATTAGTTATTCAAGATGAAATAATAAGACACTAATAAACATGAAAATATATAATACACAATATACTGGTAAAGGTAAATATATAGTCAAATTCAGAACACCTAATACTATAATATCAAGATGTGTTAACCACTTAACTCCAGTATAAAGGTTAAAGGATAAGAATATTAAAAATAACTGGAGGGAGGGGCAAAATGGTGGAGAAGTAATTTTTGACCTCCCGCATCTATTAAATGGAAAAGGACTGAAGCCACAATACTCTGATCTGCAAGAGTGTGAGGAAAACACACAGACTCCAGAAAGAAGACAACTTCAAAGGTGCCTGAGTGAGTGCAAACTGGGGAAATAAAAACGGCCAGGCCCTGGAGGTACGGAGGAGAGGGAGCCCCAGCCCAATGCAGGAAGAAAGCATGGGCCCTGGAGAGACAAGAGGAAGAGAAAGAGAAGCTAAAGCGCTCATACAACTGTCTCTAGAGAAGAGATTACAAAAACTTGGCCCAGGACGGAGAGGGGGGATATTGTCATCCTATATATAACCACTGGGCGTGGGGAGAGAAATCTGTGTCATCTAGCTGGTGCATTCTTCCTTGGGCTCTGCGGTGGTGGTGCCAATTCCAGGTGGCAACAGGAGAAACAGCTCCTTTCCCCTACTCTATCCTGGCTAGGAAGTCAGCCACCTGCAGGAGGACATCTAATCTCCGGTGATAGCATTAAAGTGCATGGACTAGGATTTGAAAATGAGGCGGGGCTCGGAAAATCCAAGTTGGCTCACTCACAGCACAGGGAGGTTGGACTCAAAAGAGTGGCTTGCAACACTTGGTCTGAGCAGGGATTGAGGCGCTGCCCTTCTTCTCCCCACAACCACCAAGGCAGGGCCTCTAAGAGGAGCCCCTGAGACCTATCTACACCAAACCATGTCCATCAGCATGAGAGAGCTCCCTTCTTTTTTCTTGTCATCCAGATATATTCTCCCTTATCTCATTCTTATCTCTCCCCTCAGCTGGTTATATGCTTTTAGACTGTCCATTGTCTTTTGATGTTTCAATACCCTCACCTTTTTTTCTTTTCTTTTCTTTCTTTCCCCTTTTGGTTTGTTTGTTTGATTTGTCTGTGTGTTTGAGTCCTTTTGTTCCCTGTGTGTTTGTCTGTCTGTTTTCCTTTTCAGGGCTACCTCAAGAAACAAGCCAAAGTACACATGGTGGAGAGTCCCAAACATCACTGAGTAGGGAAATAAAATAGCCAAAGGCACAACAAGAGAAACTGACAGACACCATTAAAAGAACATTTCATGAATGGACAGGCCCTGGACAGACAATGAGCCTCCTTTAATAGAGCAATAGTAACAGATGCACAGTGCATAATGAGCTTTTAAAACTGACAAGTGACAGAAAGCTAGCCAAATGACAAAATGAAAGAACTCTCCTCTAAAGAAATTCCAGGAAGAAATCACAGCCACAGAACTGCTCAAAACAGATGTAAGCAACACAACTAAACAATTGTCATAAAATTAATCGCTGGGCTTGAAAAAAGCATCAGAGAAGCTATTGACACAAAGACTAGAGACCTTCAAAATACCTGTGACGAGTTAAAAAAAAAAAAAAGGCTATACATGAGGTGCATAATAAAATGGAGGCGGCCACTGCACCAAAGAAGAGGGAGAGACGAGAATAGGTGAACTAGAAAACACAGTGATAGCAAAAGAGGAAGCCAAGAAAAAGAAAGAGAAATTGATCCAGGAGCAGAAAAGGAAAATTTGAAACCTGAGTGGTACAATCAAAAGGAACAATATCTGTATTATAGGACTTCCTGAAGAAGAAGAAAGAGAAAAAGGATCTGAAGGGGTGCTTGATCAAATTATAACTGAGAACTTCCCCAATCCAAGGAAGGAAATAAACATTGAAATCCAAAGGCAGAGAGAACTCCACTGAGACGTAACTTGAATTGGCGTTCAGCACAACATATCATAGTGAAACTGGCAAAATATACAGATAAAGAGAGAATTCTGAAAGCAGCTAAGGTTAAAGGGGCCCTAAAATACAAAGGGAACCCTATCAGAGTGATTACAGGCCTATCTAATGAAACTTGGCAGGCCAGAAAGGAATGGCAAGAAATCTTCAATGTGATGAGCGGAAAAAATATGTAGCCAAGAATCATTTATCCAGAGAGCCTGTCATTCAAAATAGGAGAGATAAAGGTTTTCCCAAATAAACAAAAATTGAGAGAATTCATCACCACCAAACCAGCCCTACAAGAAATCCGAAGAGAGATTCTATGAGGGAAATGTTGCAAGGAATACAAGGTACCAGAGACACCACTACAAACATGAACTCTACAGAAAATACAATGAATCTAAACCCACATTTTTCAATAATAACACTGAATGTAAATGGACTAACGCTCCAGTCAAACGACACAGGGTAGCACAATGGATAAAAAACCAAAATCCATCTATTTGCTGTCTACAAGAGACTCATCTTAGACCTGAAGACATATTCAGATTGAAAGTAAGGGTAAATATCTATCATGTGACTGGAAGTCAAAAGAAAGCCAGAGTAGCCATACTTATATCAGATAAACTGGACTTTAAAGTTAAGGCAGTAACAAAAGATGATGAATTATATAATAATTACAGGGTCTCTACATCAGGAAGAGCTAACAATTATAAACATCCATGCACTGAATTCTGGAGCACTCAAATACATAAAATAATTAATCACAAAGAGAAACAATCTTATTGATAAGAATGTGTTAATTGCAGGAGATGTTAATACTCCACTTACAGCAATGCATAGATCAACCAGACAGAAAATCATGAAAGAAACAATGGACCTCAACGGCACATTATAACAGATGGAATTGATAGATATACTTAGAACTCTGCATCCTAAAGCTAGGGAATTCACTTTCTTCTTGAGTGCACATAGCACATTCTCCAAGATAGATCACGTCCTGGGGCATAAAGCTGCCCTCCATAAATATAAACAAATTGAGATTATACCATGCACACTTTTAGATCACAGTGCTCTGAAACTTGAAATCAACACAGAAAAGTCTTGGAAACCTCCAAAAATATGGAGGTTAAAGCCCACCTAACTAAAGAATGATTTGGCTTATCAGGCAATTAGAGAAGAAATTTAAAAATATATGAAAACAACTGAAAAATGAAAATACAAGAAGCCAAACATTCTGGCATGCAGCAAAGGCAGTCCTAAGAGGAAAATATATTGCAATCCAGGCCTATTTCAACAAACTAGAAAAAGCACAAATTCAAAAGCTAACAGAGCACCTAAAGGAACTAGAAGAGGAGCAGCAAGAGCACCCCAAACCCAGCAGAAGAAGAGAAATAATAAAGATCAGGGCAGAAATAAACAATATAGAATCTACAAAAACAATTGAACAGATCAATGAAACCAAGAGTTGTTTTTTTGAAAAAATAAACAAAATTGATAAACCTCTAGCAAGGCTCCTCAGAAATTAAAGAGAGAACACCCCAATAGACAAAATCATGAATGAAAATGGACCTATTAAAACCAATCCCTCAGAAATATAAGCAATCATCAGAGATTACTATGAAAAATGATATGCCAATACACTGGAAAACCTAGAAGAGATGGACAAATTCCTAAACACACATGCACTACCAAAATTCAAATGGAAAGAGATAGAAAATCTGAACAGACCCATAACCAGTGAAAAAATCGAATTACTTATCAAAAATCTCCCAAAGATTAAGAGCCCAGGGCCAGAGGGCTTTCCAGGGGAATTTGGCCAGACATTTAAAACAGAGTTAATACCCATTCTTCTCAAGCTATTCCAAAAAATAGAAATAGAAGGGTAACTTCCGAACTCATTCTACGAAGCCAGTATCACTTTGATTCCCAAACCAGACAGAGATCAACAAGAAAAGAGATCTACAAGCCAATATCCTTAAAGAATACAGATGTAAAAAATACTCAACAAGTTATTTGCAAATCAAATTCAACAGCATAGAAAAATAATTATCCATCATGATCAAGTGGGATTCATTCCTGGGTTACAGGGCTGGTTCAATATTCACAATCCATCATGTGATACTTCACGTTAACAAAAGAAAAGATAAAAATCATATGATTCTGTCAATAGATGCAGGAAAAGCATTTGACAAAATACAGCATCCTTTCTTTAAAAAATCCTCAAGAAAGTTGGGATAGAAGGAACTTACTTAAACATCATAAAAAGCCATTTGTGAAAAGTGAACAGCTAATATCAAACACAATGGGAAAAAACAGAGCTTTCCCCCTGAGATTAGGAACACACAAGGATGTCCAATCTCACCACTGTTGTTTAACATAGTGCTGGAAATCCTAGCATCAGCAATCAGACAACAAAAGGAAATAAAAGGCATCAGAATTGGCAAAGATGAAGTCAAACTTTCACTTTTCACAGATGACAAGATACTCTACATGGAAAACCCGACCAACTCCACAGAAAGCCTTCTAGAACTAATCCATGAATTCAGCAAAGTTGCAGGGTACAAAATCAATGTACAGAAATCGGTTGCATTTTTATACACCAATAATGAAGCAACAAAAAGTGAAATTAAGAAATTGATCCATTCACAATTGTACAAAAAAACATAAAATACCTAAGAATAAAGCTTACCAAAGATGTAAAAGTCCTGCACAATAAAAAACTATGGAAAATTTATGAAAGAAATTGAGGACACAAAAAAATGGAAAAACATTCCATACTCATGGATCAGAAGAATAAACATTGTGAAAATGTCGTTATTACGTAAAGCAATCTACACATTCAACACAATCCCTATCGAAATTGCACCAGCATTCTTCTCAAAGCTAGAAAAAACTATCCCAAAATTTGTATGGAACCACAAAAGATCCCGAATAGCCAAAGTAATATTGAACAAGAAAACCAAAACAGGAGGCATCACAATCCCAGACTAGCCTCTACTACAAAACTGTCATCAGCAAGACACAAAAACAGACACATAGACCGATGGAATAGAATAGAGAACCCAGAGCTGGACCCACAAATGTATGGCCAATTAATCTTTGACAAAGCAGGGAAGAGTATCCAATGGAAAAAAGACAGCCTAACAGGTGGTGCTGAGAGAACTGGATTGCAACATGCAGAAGGATGAAACTAGACCATTTTCTTACACCATACACAAAAATAAAGTCAAAATGGATGAAGGACCTGAATGTGAGACAGGAAACTATCAAAACCATAGAGGAGAAAACAGGAAACAGCCTCCTTGACCTCAACGGCAGCAATTTCCTACTTGACACATCCCCAAAGGCAAGGGAATCAAAAGCAAAAATGAACCTTTGGGACTCCTCAAGATAAAAACCTTCTGCACTGCAAAGGAAACAATCAAGAAAACTAATAGGCAACCGACAGAATGGGAAAAGATAGTGGCAAATGGCATATCGGATAAAGAGGTAGTATCCAAAATTTACAAGGAACTCACCAAACTCCATACCCAAAAAATAAATAATCCAGTGAAGAAATGTGCAGAAGACTTGAACAGACACTTCTCCAAAGAGGACATCCAGATGGCCTAAAGGCACATGCAACAATGCTCAGCATCACTCATCATCAGGGAAATACAAATCAAAACCACACTGAGATACCACCTCACACTGGTCAGAGTGGCTAAAATGAACAAATCAAGAGACTATAGATGCTGGCGAGGGTGTGGAGAAACGGGCACCCTACTACACTGTTGGTGGGAATGTAAACTGATACAGCTGTTGTGGAAAACAGTGTGGAGGTTACTCAAAAAATTAACAATAGGACTCCCCTATGACCCAGCATTACCACTGCTGGGGATTTAACTAAAGAATACAGAAGTGCTGATGCATAGGGGCACATGTACCCCAATGTTCATAGCAGCACTGTCAACAATAGCCAAATCATAGGAAGAGCCTAAATGTCCATCAGGTGATGAATGGATCAAGAAGATGTGGTATATATATATATATACACAATGGAGTACTACATGTCAATGAGAAAGAATGAAATCTGGCCATTCATGGCAAAGTGGATGGACCTTGATAATGTCATGCTAAGTAAAATAAGTCATGCAGAGAAGGACAGATACCATATGTTTTCACTCATAAGTCTAACAGGAGAAACCTAACAGAAGACCATGGGGGAGAGGATGTGGTAAAAAGAATTAGGGAGAGTGATGGAGGCAAATCATGGGAGTCTCTTGAATACTGAAAACAAACTGAGGGCTGAAGTGGGAGGGGGATAGAGGAACGGGGGTGATGGTCATAGAGGAGGGCACTTGTGGGGAAAATCACTGGCTGTTATATGGAAACCAACCTGAAAATAAACTATAAATAAAAAAAGAATATTAAAAATAACTATAGCTATAATAACATTTTAATGAATACCAATATAAAAAGAGGTAATGGTGATATCAAAAACATAAAAGGCATTAGAGTAATAGGGCAGAGTTTTTGTAGGCAAAGTTAAGTTGTTGCCAGCTTAAAGTATATAAGTTGTTGTAGGATGTTTTTACATAAGCCTCATGGAAACCACAAGCAAAAGCTTATAATTGATAACAAACAATAAAGGGAAGGTAATAGAAACATATTCCTACAGAAAATTTAAAGAACTCTTTAATACATTTTAAAAATCAGATATCTAGGAATAAATCTAATGAGAAATATGCAAGACCTTTATACAGAAAACTATAAAAAGTTAAATATTCAACCATTATAAATGAATATATAATCATGGAATGGAGGCATTCATAAGATGCAGCAGTGACCCCAGATGTTTTCACGGAAAGGTGAGAGTCTACGTCACCTTCCCTTTGAGAGGGTTTTTAACTGTTTCAACCAATAAGTTACAGCAGAAGTAACACTATGTAACTTCAAAGGTTAGATCATAAAAGTTCACGCAGCTTTCTCCTGTTCTCTTGGAACACTTGCTCCCCAGATCCTTCTTAGAGCTGAGCTGTCATATTGTGAGAAGCTCAAGTCACATAGAAAGGCTTTAAATAAGCACTCTAGTAGACAATACTTGTCCAGGTGCCCAACATTGGAGTAAGAAACTTCCTAATGGTTTAAGCCTCCAGTCCGCAGTCACCTCCCACTGAGGCCCAAGTATACAAGTTATCCCTACTGTGCCACATCCCAAATCCTTACCCAACAGAATCCATGAGCATAATAAAAAAAGGTTTTTCCTGTACACTACTTAATTTGGGGTGATTTGTCATTCAGCAATAAATAACCAGAACCAAAGATGTCTTTACCAAAATCACTCTATAGATTCAATATAACCCCAATTAAAATCTCAGCAGAAGAAATGGAAAAGCTGACCCTGAAATGCCCTTGGAATCACAAGAGACATGAAGAGTCAAACAGTATCACAAAAGAACAACTTTGTAAGACCCATACTTCCTGATTTCAGGTTACTACAAAGCTACAGTAATCAATATAGTATGGTACTAACATAAAGCATGTAGATCAGTGGAATACAGAGTCCAAAAATAAACCTGTGTCCAGCTGATTTGCAACAATCCAGCATGATCGTTCAAAGGGAAATAAAAGTCTTTTCAATAAATGGTGCAGGCCTGCACCTTTAGAAGGGCTTGCTTACAAGATTGACCCTCGGCTGGCATCTAAAACTTGGTTTTGACATTTCCTTTATGTGCAAAGGTTGTACACTTATGTGTACGACACTGTGTAAATAACAATATGATTTATGGTGAACACCTGCTTTTCTTTTGGGAGATTAGAATTTCAGAGGGCAAAGGGTGCCTATATGATTTAGCCCCCAATAAAAACCCCTGGACTTTGAGCTTTAAACAGGTTTCCCTGGGCAGAAAGTGTGCCCATGTTAATACATTTCATTGTTGGAGTGCACTCTATGTGGCCCTTTCAAGGATAGCACAGGAAGCTTGCACATGGATTCCCTAGATTCTAGTCTTTTTCTCTTTCTGATCCAGCTGTGTATCTTTGCTGTATCACTATAATAAATTTTAGCTAGGATATGGCCACAAGCTTAGTCTTGTGAATTGTACTGACACGTTGAATGTGTGGGTGCTCACAGGACTGTTAAAATGAGTGAGTCAGAAGTGCTAACACAATTGGTGTCACAACTGTTTCTCATAATATGTACATTAAGAGTTTACAATACTGTATTTCATACACATCTTATCTTGATCCTTTGCACTAAAGAGATCATCACACAAATAAATTATATGGGGAAAGCATAACAGAATAATAAAGGCAACTTCCTCCTGAGCTAAAAAAGGCACATCCTTTCCTCTACAAGTAGAACCTTATAGAGTGCTAAAATAAGTTTTTAAAGAAATGTATCTTATCATACAGAAATGCCTCCAAATGCTAATACTTTTAAGTGAATATTCCCTCCTCCTATTAGCTCAATTCATTTACAATTTAAAACTACATTCTTATATATAACAAGATAATGGGAGCAGAAATTTAAATGTAATATAATACAAATAAGTGATATAATACTCTTAGTATGTCATGAAATACTTTTATACTACAGATTATTTTTACAGTTAAAAACATCAGCTGTCCACAAATTTTTATCACTACTACTGAAAACAAATTGTGCAGTAAGAGTTTGCCAATGTCACTCAATACAAAAGAAAAGAAAGAAATGACTCATTATCTATACATAGCAGTTTAGACAAGCGAAATCACTTGAATCTTCTCTTATCCATAGAACTATTGGAACTACTACAGAAATACTATTTAAAAAATGAGAACTTAAGGGGCACCTGGGTGGCTCAGTCGGTTAAGTGTTCGACTTTGGCTCAGGTCATTTCATGGCTTGTGAGTTGGAGCCGATGTTGGGCTCTATGCTGACAAGTTCAGAGCCTGAAGCCTGCTTCGGATTCTGTGTCTCCCTCTCTCTCTCTCTGCCCCTCCCTGGCTCGCACTCTGTCTCCCTCTCTCAAAATAAACAAACATAATAAAAAAAATTTTTAATGAGAACTTTCACAAATGACCTGCATTAATTACGCTTTAGGGCTAATGAATTGCAGTTAAGCCTCTGTTTTAAGCAAAACATTTTTAAGGCCCTAGTTTACAGCTGATAGAGTGATGATTCTGAACTTCTAAAATTCAGGTTTGTTATTATTTTATTATACTAATAATCACTTAAAATATTTAAACAAAAGATAAGCAGTATTCTTGTATTTTAACAGACCAAATCCAACAATAAAAACACTGAAGCTTTTGTGATTCCAGTTCAAATCGACTACCAACAAATAAATATAATTTCATGACCAAGAATCTCTTTTAATCTGAGAGAAAAATTAATATCCCCAATCTTTCCATCTTAAAAATATAGAACTGTGAGAGCAAGTTCCTGCATAACAACAGTGACTGCACAGTGTTAAACAGATCAGTGTGATAAAGTAATAAAAGAAATGAAAAGCTACATGTGATATATTTTTCAAGTTTATTAAGTTACTCTTTTGAATATTAATTCTTAGGGTTCCTCTTGTGTTCTGTGTTTGTTTCTCACCTGATACCTTATGATCCTTTGCAATTTTTAAGTAGTTGATCTACAAAGTAAATTTTTAATTTTCCTTAAACAGTTTAAGAGAAATAACTTAAAGCAAAAATGAATATATATATGGTTTACATAAGTAGGTGTAAAGCCTGTACTGCAGGAACCACATGCTTTTGAGTTAGCAGGGGGGATGCAGGTCAGGTTACCCTTACAACTTGTATTACTGATTTACTGTATGTAGCAGTTACAAGTGTCCAGAATCCAATATGAATATGGTTTCCAACTGTCTTGGACCATCCAAGACTTCAAGAGGTTACAATCCTAAATCTCCAAAGACTACTTATTTTCCTTACTCCAAAGTGGTCCCTAAATAATGGTTAATCGATGGAGGAAGGTCCCTGCTTTGAACTTGCAATTGTACAAGGTAATTGATGCACTCTTTGTCAGAATTAAGCAAAAACAACATAACCAAAATGGTGACCTGGCTAATCATTATGCCACTGTTGAACTCTTAAGGTTTTTAATAGGTTATGGGAACTTGTGTACACTCTTCCAGAATCTGGTCGTATAATTCATATGTAAGCAAAGGCAAACAAGAGTTAGATGACTTTCAAAAACTTTAATAAAGAAAAAAAACACTTCCAAAAATAAATGCCACACAAATCAAAGTTCTAAAAAAGTGAAAGATATTCAAGAAACAAAATCTTTTACTATCAAAATATACTAAATACTTAAATATAATGATGTTGAGTGTTCAAATTCTGGGTGAATGTAGCTTATAATCATATATCTAGTAAAGCAGTGTTTTTCATGATATGTCTGTTTCAAAACATGACTTAATAGTACTTTTTAAACCTCTATAAACATCCACTTCACAATTCATTTAATTATTTTTACATTCATTTATAAATACACATTTTCTAACAACGGGTTATTTTGTGCTTTAATAATAATGATCCATGGTAAAATACTTAAGTGATTTAAATGCTTGGCTAATGACTACATCCATCACAGATTCTTGCACACTTATACAGCTACTGCAATAATCCAAAGAGCTACAACTCTTCTTAAAAATGACACCCACTCAAGTTTGGTAAGCATGCTACATAATTAGAAATGTATTTTTTCCAAGTTAAAACATTAAACTTTCTATCTGCAAAGATAACCTATTCATTTAAATCACTTTTAACTGGAAATTTGTAAAAACAGAGGAAAGCATCATTTTAGAATTTTCTTTATAACATCTATAGTAAAAAATGAATGTCCTCTTTCAAATTGTGATGGCACTAAATGATTAAAATTCTAGTTTTTAAAATGTTAAAAATACCATGTCCATTTCATCTAGAGGGGCATTTAATTAATAAATTAAACTAATTTATTTTTCAGGTCTATACTTTCTTCAATGTGGGTGACACTGCCTTATACTTATCACAGTACTTTTTAGTAAATAATCCATTTAAAATGTGATCCAAGACAAACCTCAGCTTATTCTAAATTCTCTTCTATAACAAGGGACCAATGTATATCATCCTCTAGACGTTTCATACAGTAAGCAGATACAAACCTAAAGCAATAAAATTTATAAAATTAATGGCAATTAATGCTAAATACAACAGACCTCATTCCCACAATTTGTAATTTCATGCAAAATTTTAGTTTTTATCCTTACTTATAGATAATTTATTTCTTTAAGTAATCAAGACAAATAGTAGAAAAAGCATTTTATTTATATGGAAAAGGCTACATTAATATCTGTAAAAGGTGTCAATATAATATTGCCTATACAGAAAAAAATTCAGATGTGAATAGCAACAAATAATAGTTACACATCTTCCTACTTAGCAGTGCAATTAATTCACATTGCAATAAAGTTAAGTCAAGTATAACAAAATCAAAATGAGTGTTTCTCCATAATCAGGATACTGAGAATTACAGTGTAAAGGTTCATTTCAGGTTTAAGAAATCCAATCAATCTACAGAATACCCTAAAACAAGGGAGACAGACAGTTAATTCATTTAATTACCAGCTGTTGGGTTTTTTTCAATACTGTTCACAGGAAAAAGGTAATGAGTTTACATACATGTAAATAGAATATATTTAGTCTATACAGTAAAAAAATACAAATTATAAAGTGAGCTAACAAAGAATGAAATCTGAATACAGATTTATAAAACTGATACCATCTTAGACAACACATACAGTATTTCTCATGTAAAAACATCTAGTTTCAGCAAAAAATAATTTGGTTGCTTTTCAGATGCATTGCAGATCTTGTAAGCTGAAGATGCAGATGTATCTCAAAAACCATAATAAATGTCTTTCTCAATGCATACAAAATGACAAATGCTCTCATCACAGTCATAAGGGTATTTTTGGAAGTGTGTCTTGCTTCAGAAATACATGTAAAATGGGTAAAATTCAAAGGATTTCATGGTACAATGAAACAGTAAACAGTGCTCAATTTACTGCTAATGTTGAAAAAAACCTAGATTTTACAGTACTCAGGTATATATGAAAATTTTTTTTATTTTACATTGCATATTTCTGAGTCCATTCTCTTGCATGTCTGTTGTATCTGTGGGTATACAAAAGGGATACAATAAAAACATACAAATTGAACCTTTTAGAAAATCTACTTATATAAAACTGTATATTCTACCAGCTTACCATTAACTGCAATAATCACTCATATGCCAATTATTGGGTCAATGTGACTTAGACTCATACATTAAATAAAACAGAAAACAAGTGATTTTTTTAACTGATGGTTTTCTCTACAACCAATATAAAAACATACCTAAATTATAAACAACAAAATGAAGAAACTAATTTCTAATAAAAATCTATAAAAGCCAACCCTGAATGGACATTAATCTGTAAGCTGTAAATGAATCAGTGGTACCAGCAAAATGAGGCAGCTTGAAAATTAGGTTAGTTTGGAAGTGGTTAGGGATAACTTGTCTTCTAGGGAGAAGATAAGGAATATAGTATTCAATACTTTCCAATTATCAAGTTCTTTTATTTTAAATTTACTACCTAGAACTATGTATAGTTCTTTCTTATCAGAAAACATGGCATATTATGCAAATGTAAACATGTACATTAAATAGTAAAGGACTAAACACTATGTAGGAAGGAAAAATGTATTTTGTAAAAAGACTAGCACAGTTTAAAAAGAATAGTATCTTCCATTGGAAAGATAATAAACACAATTAAATGGACTTAAATATATTGATAATACTTATGTTTTGGCAGACTACCTAGAAATACTTCTAAGCAGAAATTAATATAAGTAAACACTTACTTTTCTTTGTCTGATTTATAGATTTGTGCAATATCTGGTACTAAGGGGTCATCAGGATTAGGATCACAAAGTAGAGAACATATGGACAATAAAACTAGATTGAAAAGAGAGTATCACATTAGATAATGATCTTTCTACTTTTTACAATCACATGTATGAAAATGACTTTACTATATACAGACAACTTATAAAGAAAAAATAAAATGAAAATATTAAATTACATTTTAGACTAACTTTGGTTAGGAGCAAGTATTTTTAATTTTTAAAATTATAAAATTACCATGCAATGTATATAATAAGAAATTACTAAAACTTGAAGTTTTAAATTCTATTTGAACTTCTACTTATTTAAAAATGTGCATCTCTAAAGTAATTATTAACAACATTTAAACTCAAGAGTTTTTTATAAAAACATTTTTAGGTAACACATATACACCCCAAATATGGTACCTAATCAAGACATTTTTAGAACGTATCCTAACTTTAGATATTTCTTAGAGATACTTGTGTATTTTAATGTGAAAATTATCCATTTTTAATTTTATTTTAATGTAGAAGCTCTATGTTCTAATCAATTCAAATTAAAGCAATAGAATTACAGTTAATAGTCTAAACTACTTTTGACTCATGTTTTTGCACTTCTTTACCTTGGCTTGGTGCTATAGTTTGCCTACCAAGAAGAAATATTTGTCAGATTTTATCAATAAATCTTTTATTCCATACACATTATTTGTATCACTCATTTAAATATAATATAAACAGTTATCAATATATCACTTGTATATATTAAAATATAAGTGAAAACTGAAAAAGTAGTTGTTTACTGCCACATCAAAATATGAATTCAAATAGCTACATTTAAAAAAGAATTTAAGTATCTGAAAAAGTAAGGAACAAAGACTCTGGTTCCTCATTTGTTTGCTTCAGTTGCATGCCACCACTTCTGAGGGCGTACAAGGAGTTTCTGAAATAATATTTCATCTTTACCCACTTCTACTAAGTTCCTTTACTTTTTCCTACTCTTAGAAATCCACAAGTGAATGTATAAAGCAGAGTTAATTCTTAAATGGCACAGAAAAGGGATTGCTCAGGGCTAATGAGAAAACTATTTTATTCATCTTCCTTATCTTTCATCTGCTCAGTGAAATTTTAAGCCTTGTATATTAAACCAATAGGGGAGATTATCTGGGCTCACATCTTTGGAAAGTTTCCACACTAAACTCATGATAAAAAGCAAAATAAGACATTAAAATATTAAAAAGTAAAAAATGTACAAATGAGCAACATATAAGCTACCCTATAAAATAACCAAGAGGCAAGTTCCTCATTCCCCACTCCTACTGTGAAGAGCCAGGTGCCCTGACTTCACTATCATGTACACAAATTAAATGTTTTAAGATAAGGAAAAACGTAGTAACAGTTAACATTCATTTGAGTACTTACTCTGTGCCAGATGCATAGTGATCTTATGTAGTAATACTACTATAATCCCCATTTTACAGATGAGGAAACTGAGGCTACTTGAAATTCTTCTTAAAGGATAGTTTCCAGAAACCAACGATACTAATTAATATTTATAAAAAGCTGAAAGTGTTAGGAGATAAATGCTCAACATCTGGCAATCTGCAACTTCTTTTATATGTGTAAGTACTTAACCACTTATGCCAAATGAATTTCATTTTGTGATAACATTCCAGGAAAAGAGTATATTAATTTGAATAACCCTTCAACACAAAATCTTTCCTACATCTACTGCATAACAGTTATACTACGTGAGATTTTTAAAAAGACACTAAAATCGACATAAACATTTAATACAAATATTTTAGGTCAGAAAAACTGCCATTTATAATAACTAGCTATCTGAAGGAATACTAGTTATCTTATACAGCTGTGGACCCTTGTCACTTTTATAAAAAATAAGTTAAACATTCAGATATAATTTACTTAAAAGATTTTTAAATGACCATAGATTCCTCCCCTGAATCCTTCAAGAGAAATAGTTTTCTTAAATTTTAAAAAAATTTTACAAAAAGGGAAAACTACCAAATTACTTCAGGGGCAGATGCTTCTAACTCAAAACAGTAATCTGAACGGTCAGGTTCTCTTCTGCTAGAGAAATAAGACATGAATTAAGAGGCCTGGCACAGCCAATAGTACTGGTTAATAACAAAAAGTCTTCAGATAGTCTAGGTACATATCTGATAGTTTAGCAAAGAACAAAGCTATTTGTATCTGTGAAAGCTGGGAATCCACAGGGATTATGTTATCAGTCATTACAGCAATGTTATTGATTATTCAGAGTTTAGACCAACATGTTAAATGTAGTGCATTTCTCTAAGGAGTGAAATGTGTCATTCATTTTAAATCACTTATCAGCCTAATCTGGTATTTCTTCTTAGATGAAGTAAAAGATGTAAAGCTTTACTCATTACATCAACAATCCCATTTAATAAATGGTGCAACTGGTCCTAAAATCTTAATTTTACTCTGTCTCTGACTCTCTCTTTAAAGCCCAAACTAAAGGGGTAAAATGTCAATAGGCTTATCCAAATTTCTAGCTCTAACATTTAAAATGTCTCTTATTTTATCATTTAGATTTGCCCATCAACCTCTCCCCCCAAGCTAACTGCTAAAAGCAAAAGAGTAATAGAAGAGCTAGGTAAGCAAAGCAAAATCAAAGCGGGAGAAAACACATTTAATTTTTTTTAATTTAGTCCCTGAATACTTCTGCTATTTTTTTCCTGTCTCACTGTTATCAGCTCTTATAAATCTGATAAATGAAATTACCTTTTGATACAGTCAGAGCTGGTGACCATTGTGACCTCAGGATATCAAGACAAATACTTCCATTACTGTTTATGTTTGGATGGTAAATTTTTGTTGTGAAAGCAATCTAAAAACAAAACAAAAATGTGACAATCCATGAACTATGAACAAAAGAGAACTAATTTGCTCTGAATTTTATATGACCTTACAGGAGAAATGGATTCAACAAAACTGAGCATCTACTTTGTGCACACATAGCTATTGGGAGTATGAAAGCAAAAGAGTCCGTATCCCCTTTCCCCCTGGGGAATTGAGAACTATTTTTAAAATATAATAAATAAGCCTGTAATAGCCAGTGTGACTAGCTGAGTAGTACCTGAATAATTAACCATGGCTTCCATCATCCTTCACAGTAATCTCTTTCTTAATTTTAAAATCACTGGTACTTGCAAGCAACACTTGGGTCTAAAACTAGGGTGCTGACATTGTTCCAGAGGGAAGTTTAGGGGCCTCAGCCTATTACTTATCCTAAGGACTCTGCTAACAATTCTAATTTTCCACAAGAGTTGTTGCTATATTGTTTCATATATATAACGTTAATCAGGTGTTCTTAAAAATCTAAAATAATTATTCCAAGTGACAAAATTTAACAAATTTTAACAAATCTCTCCCTCTTGATGTCACCATCATTGATTTCCTCTTCAGGTCTAGTCTAAATTCAATTTAATAAGAATATGTTTTTGTTTTCCCTACCATACTTAATAAAGGGACTGTGTCATATTTACTTTTGTATTCCCCAATGTAACAGAACATTGGAGATGCTCAATAAATTTTGTTGAATACTTAAGAACTGAGAAATGAGGTCAACTTTAGAAAGAAAATCCCCTGAATAGAAAAGTCTGATTTTTGACCATAAAATATTTCCCAAATTAAATATATCTAATGAGGAGAGGGAAAAAAAGGTAAAGACGCTAATTTATAGTATATCAGATACCACCTTTTGATTTACAGATATAGTCCTATATTTGAGTGAGAAAGCATATTTTAGATTCAGTGATTTGAACATGATAAACTACCCGAAGTCTTTGACATCATGAACACATCTTGGGGTAGAGAGTAAAATCCCTGATAAAGGAGTCACACCAATCATAAAAATAAAAATACCTTTGGTGGCTTAAAAGGATAATCTGTCGGAAAATGTACAGTGAGAAAGAAGACTCCACCTTGATAGGCGCTATCAGGCTGAAATTACAAATATTTGCAGTGTTTGGTTAGTATATTTACTTAGTAACCCAAGATGATTCCCCCCAAATATATTTGGGGGAAAAATGCCATCATTTTGTCATAAGTTCAGATCATTTACCTTGAAAACAGGTTTCCCTTTGCAGGTATGAAGGAAGACAACAATCATGACGACATCATAGTTAAACATAAAAAGTGGTATGACTTATTCTGTTTTGTCTGTGTGTGAGTAAAGATTTTTAAAGATTGGTATACACACAAGATTGCTTAGAGAAAGAAGATTTTTCTGCACAAGTAATCAGTATGGGAAAAAGGGTTGGGGCTATATTTACCTTCTTATTTATAAAACTTAACTTCTGCTAGTCCTTTAAGGAAGGGGCAAGAATAGAGATAAACTAAAAAGACCAAGTTATAAAAGGGAAAGGCTAAGTAGCACACAATGCAGACCTCCAATCTTCACTTATTAACAGTTTATAATATAATGTGGAAAATGCAAAAAAAAAAACTCAAGGCAAAACTAGATAAATTCAATATTCATTGAATCAAATTAGGAATCAACTTTACAAAAGGAATTTAAATTTCATCAGGTTTCTTAATGGCAATTAGAAAATATATTTAATGTTACAAGTACGAAAAAAATGATAAAGAAAAAAGGTAGCAAAACCCCTAAAATTCTATTTTAATTCCTTTATATTTAATTAAATTTATCATGTTATATTACCACTTCGGTAATAACAGCAAGACTATCATTACTTCCTTCTTAAGTTTCTGCATATACATTAGAGAACTGAACCATACAATTATTCTTACTATATATAGTTTAATTCTAAATCTTCAAAAATTATAAGGAATGTAAAAAATGTAAGTAATTACAATCAACAGATATGGTCTGCTCAGATATTCAAATGATATTATAGAGTGGCATGTTTGCATTACTAAAATAAAGGGGGTATGAGTAACATAATTGTAACTATTTGCTACATGTGATTCACCTAAGAACTATCTGTGAAGGGCTATAATTCAAGTGGTAAGGGTGGGCCTTTAAATAACAGTATTTTGAAGGTTCTTAGTAAGCAATGAAAAACAACTAGATTCTTAATGTTGTTGTTTAAATAAACATGTTGCATTTTACCCTTTGGTAAACTAACTTAATATAACAATTAGTAATTTGAGACATTTTCCTATGAAAATTCAGCAACTGTTGTTGTTTTTAAAAGTGAAACACAAGGCAATATGATTAAAACCTCTATGGCTTAGTAGATAAAGCTCTTTCAGGAGTGGGAAGAGAGAATGATATTCATGGAAGCATGCTACTAGTATACTCTCACCCAGAAGGTAGTCAACGCCCATTCTTACGTAATCAGATTTTCGTGCAAAGAAAGAAAAGCCTGTTTGAAGACATAACTGCCTCTTAGGTATAGAAAAATATAATCTTAACAAAGGTAGTTAAGTGTTAAGAAAAGCCAGTCATAAAATCACAGGTAATTCTGAGTTCAGTACAATACAACAAAACTAAAAAACCCAATCATGAGGTGGCAAAGATAGATCCACTGTGATATCTTCATCCATTCTCTCACACACGGGAACAGTGAAGAATGTTGCTGTAAACTGGTGCTTTTTACTTTTAGGTATTCCATTACTGAGTTAATGAGACTCATTTCTAACCTACTAAAATTGGTGATGTGAGACTAATAATGATTAGTTTTGAACAACTGACTTTTGTGTTTAAAAACAGATAAAGCAAACACACAGCCTGGTTGCAAACTGTGCATGATCCATGACTCTGTATAATAATCAAGGGATTTGGCAAAGGAAAATTCACAGGGATCCTAGCAAATATTTGACACCATTGCTTTAGAAAATTATCATATATCCTTTAACCATATTTTTCTTCCTGAGTGATTCAGAGTACAAGAAAACTTAATCTTAGCCACAAACATCTGATCAAAGGTGAAATGGCAAGAATGAACTATGGCTGGGAAAATTAATTTCATATTTGTGACTCATACTTACAGGTCCCATAATAGTTGCTTGCCAGTGGAACACTGAAACAAAAAAGGAGTTTTGGAGTCATTAACAAGTGTTCAAACCAATATTATTAATGATAGCAAAATCCTAGTAAGAAAGCAATGCTTACGGTCATCTCCTACAGGTCCAGCTGAACAATGAGCAGGTGGGTCACGTTGTAGATCACTTAATTCCTGTAATAAAGCAAAGATACTTATGGTTAAGTGTTTTTCCAGAAAAACAATCATAATAATTCATGAAGAAACAAACTATTTACTTCAAAATCATTTTAGGCAGTTCTATTCAAAAGATGAAACAGTAAATGTACTGTTACTGATTGGTAGAAGAGGATGGCAGATATGAAATTCCTTTGTGAAGAAGCTCCAAACCTTGAAAAAATTAAATTCATTAAAATAGTTTTTCTCAATATTCCTAAGACAAAACTATTTATGAGTATCTATTGTATGCAAAGTAATTTATACAAGTGCTGTGTATATATGAATACTAGAGGGGGTTCCTTGGTGACTCAGTCCATTAAGCATCCAACTCTTGATACCAGCTCAGGTTGTGATCTCTTGGTCATGAGATTGAGCCCCACATCGAGCTCTGTGCTGAGCATAGAGCCTGCTTGGGATTCTCTGTCTGTGCCACCCTTGCTCATGCACATGCTCTATTAAAAAAAAAAGTCCATACTATAAGAATATATGAAGGCGAGAAGTCACGCCATATTTGGAAGCCTACCGCATTGATTCACATGCCCTTTTCTGCACTAAAGGAAGCAAAGGAAGGATCATGGAAATGACAGTTGGGTAGTCCTGGGTTGACATTCTAGTTCTGCCATAACTAGCCTCACAAGCCTTAGGGAAAGCACTTAACTTTCTTACCTTCACCCCAAATTTGAAAGGTATAAATTCTACATAAATGATTATACATTAGGCTGAAGGTACCCACTTTAAGTTTGGAAGATCAGAACTTGTCTTTGAGGAAGCAGCATCTAAATTGAAAAGTAAAGGATGAATGGGAGTACATTTGGGGGAAAATGAAGGACACTGTGAGGTATAGCAGCAAAAGATGAGGCTGAAAAGGTAGGCAGAGGCTAGGCAGACAACTGAGAACAATACATAGATTGGGGGTTTCGAAGAAGCTACATGAGGGGCGCCTGGGTGGCTCAGTCGGTTGAGCGTCCGACTTCGGCTCAGGTCATGATCTCATGGTTTGTGGGTTTGAGTCCCGCATCGGGCTCTGTGCTGACAGCTCAGAGCCTGGAGCCTGGTTTGGATTCTGTGTCTCCCTCTCTCTCTGACCCTACCCTGCTCCTGCTGCCTCTCTCTGTCTCTCAAAAATAAATAAAAAACATTAAAAAATTAAAAAAAAAAGAAGCTCCATGATCTAATTTGAAAGATGGCTGACTGGTTTTTGAATAGAACAGATTAGAGATGCAAAAGAGGAGAAGCTGTTAGAGTAAGTGAGAAAAATGAAGACTTGGGGTAGAGAAGTAGCAATGAAATAAAAGTGGACAGAAATGAGATATTTTGAAAGGCCTACCTCTCATAAGATTTGATGATGAAACTATATGTATAAAGTTAAAGAGAGAGGTCACAGATATCATGAAGATTAGTGGCAGCTAACATGTACTCTATGCTTAATTGTCCTAACCACCCTCAGTAGGTAGGTGTTATTATGATCCCCATTTTACAGATGAAGAATAAGGGCAAACAATTCACTGTGTCTCTAGATAACTAGTATAGGATAGAAGTAGGATTCAAAACCTGGCAGTCAAACTTCTAGCTTTTTAGCTTCACAAATGTAGATTCCTTACTGAGACGGAATACTAAAAGACAAGTTCATTTGGAAAGTACACATATTGAATCGGGGACCCCTGTGATATCAAAGGGAAATTTAATTCATCATGCATGCAGGACTGGGAGGACTAGATTAAAAATTGGAAAATCACTGTATCTACCTAGTATTTAAAACTGTTGGAATGATATAAACCTTTTCACAGAAACACATTTAAATACCGTATTTCAGCAAATCCAAGATGCCATTGAACATAAATTACATCCTTATTTTCTGTACCAATAATTAAGGAGAAATGCTATCAATTAATTTTAAGATACCATCAATTATAAAATGCATTCAGATTTTAGACATGTTAAAATGAAAAATATGTGCACCTTAGAATCATTGCACTATGGTAATTACAGTAATGAGTTCAGTGGTCTAACAGAGACAAATAATGAAGAGGATGTGGTAGGCTTTCCTAAGAAAATGATATTTGCGCTTAAAACTGAGCCAAATGCAAACTCTGGTCTCCTTCCAAGTCTTCTCCAGTATATCTTGGTACCTTCCTTTCTGTTTTTGTTGCTGTTATCTTCACAGCTGGTGCTATATTCTTCCTGATAAGAATTTAACAGCAGCTTCTTTGGTCTAGGAATAGTTGAACAATAAAAAGGAAGATTTCAGTCTCTGACTTAGCAATAATGGTTAAAAAGCAAGGCTTTGAACTTCAAGTCCAGGTGCCATGTGATCTGGGGCAAAACATTTTTTTTTCCCTCTCTAAATCTTACTTTTCTCAAATGTAAAGTGGCATTAGTACCTTTATCTAGTTTCCAGAACAAACAAGAGAAATTATATATATGAAATGTATAGCAATCCCTGACATGTAGTAGACATTCAAGTAAATGTTAATATTGAATGAATAACAACCGTCCAATTCTCTAGTAGCAGAATGCAATTATTTAACCACTTTAAATGATTGGGGGAGGGGTGTTCCCAAGTCACAGACCCATTTTAGATGACTATGCCATATTTAATAGTTTTCTAATCTGGGCTTTTACAAGATTACTTCTGAAAATATTAATCACGTGGAGTTTTCTAAACACTAGTGTAAGTGGATAAATGGGGCTAGTTTGCCCTTATCTTAACTACAAAACTAGTTATTTAAAAAATTAGTTTCTGTATTTAAAACACTGAAAGTTATTTATTTGCATGTATATATTTTACAGAGCTATTGTATGTATGAATATATCAATTAAACATAAATACATAAATTTATTTTGTATACTAACAAAAATTTTACTCCAAATCAGATTTTATTTGTAATAGCTTTGAATCATGTTCAAATTTCAAATGTTAGACTATTCTTCAAACTCCTTTAAAATATTATAGAAAAATAAAGGTTATCTTGTTTTTATATTTTTGTGCCCTGATTCTACCTCCTGTTAGGAGCAGTTAGAGCTCAGGACAAGAGAGAAAATCTCACCACCGAACTGTAAAGGTCAGGTTCTTAAGTTGTCTATTTAAAGCTCACTTATTATAGGATAGAAGCAGCTGACAGTACATCATTTCTTAATAGTGAGATTGATCATTACTTACTAATAATGACACTAATGCTTAGGTGAGGAGCCTAACACATCCTAGACTTTTTAGGATTCTAAATATCTAATGTTCTATCACTTTCTCAAACCACATCTCTAGAAATATACCCTGATATATCTGTAAATATGAAAATGAAACTATTTGGTCTGGGAGAGACAGAACGACCAACAGTAAACAAAAGCCTCAAAATATCAGTGTATTTTTAAGATAGGACACAAAAAAACCAAGAACCATGTATCCTTGTTAAATTCTCTCTTCTGATTTAGTTTACTCCAAGCTTTTCAAAAATCATCTTATCTAATTTATAATTTCTCTGATTTAACTGGCATTCTTACTTATCTACTTCTAGCATCACAGCCACATATATTTTCTATTAAAAACAATTTAGAGATTCCTGTGTTATTTCAAAAGGAAATTCAAGGATTAGTAATCTCTTCCTTTGACCCTCTCCCTACTGTCTCAGAAAGAATTATCACTGAATTATGCAAATTGCTTGTCCATAAGATCCTCACATAAGCACCAAAGCTTAACTCATATTTCTCACTGTTCACGGAAGCCCCTCTAGAATACAGTTTACAACCTGACCCTGGCTCTGACTTCTTGAACACTTTTTCCTATTCCACCAAGTACCTCGAAATCCATAGACACTATAGACACTATAGGTAGTCTCCCAATAACTGTTTCATTTAACCCCTCACCTAGGCCTCCTTCTTCATAGCCATCGTTTTACTGACTAAAAGGTCTCAAAGACAAAAAGCACTTAAAGCCATTTATTTTTTTAATGTTTTAAAAAATATTTTTATTATTTATTTTTGAGAGACAGAGACACAGTGAGAGCAGGGGAGGGGTAGAGAGAGAGAGAGAGAGAGAGAGGAAGATACAGACTCCAGAGCAAGCTCCAGGCTCTGAGCTGTCAGCTCAGAGTCCGATGTGGGGCTCAAACTTATATGAACCATGATATCATGACCTGAGCCAAAGTCAAATGCTTAATAGACTGAGCTACCTAGGTGCCCCTAAAACCATTTATTTTTTTTAAGAACCTAAAGTGTTCTATTTTTTTCATATAGTTTTATTGCCAAGTTGGTTTCCATATAACACCCAGTGCTCTTCCCCACAAGTGCCCTCCTCCATGACCATCACCCCCTTCCCCTTTCCTCCTGCCCCTCCAGCCCTCAGTTCACTTTGAGTACTCAAGAGTCTCTCATGATTTGCCTCCCTCCCTCTCCCTGTCTCTTAAAACCATTTATTTTTAATTAAGAGGTGTGTGTGTGTGTGTGTGTGTGTGTGTGTTACAAAAACAAAACAAAGCAAAATAATGCTTTGCAAAGAACAAAACCAAGAGAGAAATGCATCGTGAAACACTCATAAGAGCATTCATTACCCAAATCAATCCATTGTTGACCTCTTAGAATACTTCTACCCACAGCTTTGGTGGAAAATAAGCAGGTCATTTGCTGTTGGAGAGAGTGTGAAGACACATCCTTTTGGAGGGCAATTTGGTAGTAACTGTGAAAGTGGAAAATGCATATGGTCTCTGACTCAGTAATTTCACCCCATAGTAAAAACTGTCCAAATACCCAAAGACACGCATATCAGGATATTCGGTGAGGCATTTTGGATAATTTTTAAAAACCTAAAGATCTATCAATAAAAGAATGGTGTCATGATATAGCCACATTATGAAACACCATGCAGCCATTAAAAAGAATGAGCTAGATCTGTGTGTTTTATATAAAGAGATGTTATGTACCTATAACACAGCTTTTGAGTGAAAAATACAAGTTACAGAAGGGTATGCCCATTAGATTGCATACACTATAATATAGACGCATAGAAAGTAAATAAAATACACAACAAACTATTAACTGAGAGTGTGTTGTCACTTCTCATTTATGTCATATTGTTTCAACTGTTTAATAATACTTTTGTAACTTTTTTTAATGTTTATTTACTTTTTGAGAGAGACAAAGCACAAGCGGGGGAGGGGCACAGAGAGGGGGAAACACAGAATCCAAAGCAGTCGCGAGGCTGAGCTGTCAGCACACAGCCCATAACTCCAGAACTGCAAGATCATGACCTGAGCTGAAGTCTGACGCTTAAACGACTGAGCCACTCAGGTGTCCACTTTTGTAGCTTTTTTTTTTCTTTTATAGTTTATTGTCAAGTTGGTTTCCATGTAACCCCCAGTGCTCATCCCAACAAGTGCCCTTCTCCATGCTCATCATCCCCTTCCCCACTCCCCCTCCCCCATCAGCCCTCAGTTTGTTCTCAGTATTCAAGAGTCTCTCTCTCTCATGGTAGCTTTTTAAAGAAAAAATAAGTGGGTGTTTTTTTTTTACTCAGGTTCTTGGGCATTTTAAAGAAGATTTAAAAACAGGTTTTTTTCCTCTACACTTATAAAAAGCATCTTCTCTTTTCACTAAATAATTTTTATAAGATCAAGGAAAGACTGAAGAACTGACTCAAAGAATATATATACTAACTAAAGAGACATAATAAATTCAATGTGGGGACCCAGAATGGTTCCTCATAGGAAAAGGACCATAGAAAAACTGGTGAAATCTGAATTAGGTCAGTAGTTTAGTTTATAGCATTGTACTTTATCTTACTTTCTTAATTTTGATAGCTGTATGGTTATTTCAATTGGGAATAATTAGGGAAATTTAGGTGAAAAATGTATGTGAATTTTTTGTATCATTTTTGGTAACTTTTCTCTAAGACTAAATTTATTTCAACATAAATAATAATGTAAAACTTTTTTTATAGGTTTTGCAAGTTTTTCTAGAACTTAATTCACTACTTTCTTTTCCAAGCTTGCTTCTTTTCCTGTTTCCTAGATCTATTAATGGAATATTAATGGAATCACAAGGCTCAAAAATCCCAGCATTGCTTGACTCTTCTCTTTCTCTTGTCCTTCATGTATAGTCAGATGAAGAGTACAATATATTCTCAATACCTGTTACACTGTTTATCAGTTACCCCCAATAACCAAATACAGTACAATTATAATTGCTTCCCAAATCTATGCATTATGTATAGAATAATCTTCAAAAGCAGAGCTCTATTTCATTCTTTCCTTTGTAAATTTCAGTGGCTCCCCCATTGCTCATTAAAACCAAACTCAGCCAATGAAGGCTTTTCACAATCTAGTCCCAACCCTACATACTCAGTTTGGTTCCCTTTCACGAGCTTGCCCACTAATACTCCACAGAAGTCGTGTGGGTTTTCTAAAACACTTTCAGGAGGTCTATGAAGTCAGCATTAATTTCTTAATAAAACTAAGATGTTATTTACCTTTTTTCACTCCCAATATCTCACAAGTATACAGTGGAGTTTTCCAGTTATATGGCATGTGATATTATAAAGATTCAATTCCTAAGCAGATATGAGAATTCATCTATCATCTATATACCTGACTATCATGAGATCTGAACATGTATAAAACAATGCCACTTCCTATGTTTTGGTTATTCTAAGTTTTTTAAAAATTCTTATTTATTTTGAGAGAGAGAGAGCACGTGAGCACAAGCAGGGGTGGAGGGAGGCAGAGAGAGAGAGGGAGACAGAATCCCAAGCAGGCTCAGCGCTGTTAGCTCAAACTCACAAACCATTAGATCACGCCCTGAGCCCAAGTCAAGAGTCAGATGCTTAACCAACTGAGCCACCCAGGTGCCCCTGGAAAAGTTATTTTTAATAAAAATGTTACCTATGTTAATCTGTAATGGTTTTATTATTTCTAAGTTACTATTTTTAATTTTGTTTTGGTTTCTCATATGATAAACATTAATAGATATAATCTATATGAACAAAAAAGCTCTTTGAAGCCCTCAATACTTTTATTAAGAGGTATTAAGATCCAAAAGTTTGAGAGCCATCTAGTTAGGTTTCACCTGATTACTTGGTTGTAACAAGGCTAAGTTTTCTGGCCTTCATAATTTTATTTCTCCTATAATAATCTTCCTTCAATTTCCCTATGCCCAAAATTTACCCATTCTCCTTAACAGTGGCCATCTTCTCAACAGCCACTAAACAAAGTTTTCAGTCAGACTTGGATGAAATCTGGCCTTGCACTAACCCTTACTAACTGTGTGACTCTGGGCAACTTAACTTCTTTGAGTATCAAGTGCCTTATCTGGGGACATCACTGGTAACCCTGAAGAACTTTATTGAAAATTGAATGAAAATGCAAAAGTACCTAAATATTTGACATGTATAATAATAAGAACTAATTTCTTCCCTCCTTTTCCTCTTCTACCAGAATGTTTTGTTTTGTTTTTTGTAAACTATGGCTTTAATGCATTTTATTCATGGATTCCTCCATAATCCTTAGCACAATGACTTTCATACAGGGTGTGTGATATTATTTGAGCTAACTAATAAAATTTAAGGATATAAGTATGGCTACTCCAGCTTTCTTTTGGCTTCCAGTCACATGGTAGATATTTCTCTATCCCCTTACTTCCAATCTGAAGGTGTCTTCAGGTCTAAGGTGAGTCTCTTTTAGGCAACAAATAGATGGGTTTTGGTTTTTGATCCATTCTGATACCCAGTGTCGTTTGACTGGAGCATTCAGTCCATTGACATTCAGTGCTATTATTGACAAATATGGGTTTAGATTCATTGTGTTCCCTGTAGAGTGCATGTTTGTAGTGAAGTCTCTGGTACTTTATTCCTTGCTACGTTTCCCTCATAGAGTCCCTCTTAAGATTTCTTGTAGGGCTGGTTTGGTGGTGATGAATTTTCTCAACTTTTGTTTATTTGGGAAAACCTTTATTTCTCCTTCTATTTTGAATGACAGGCTCACTGGATAAAGAATTCATGGCTGCATATTCTTCCAGTTCATCACATTGAAGATTGGATGGACCTTGAGGGTGTCATGCTAAGCGAAATAAGTCAGGCAGAGAAGGATAGATACCATATGGTTGCATTCATAGGTCTAACAGGAGAGACCTGGCAGGGGACCATGGGGAGAGGAAGTGGGAAAGACAGCGGGGGAGAGTGAGGCACACAGATCAAGGGAGACTACTGAGTACTGAAAACAAACCATGGACTGAAAAGGGAGGGGGTAATGGTCATGGTGGGGGGCACTTGTGGGGAGAAGCACTGGGTGTTATATGGAAACCAATTTGACAATAAACTATTAAAAAATTTTAAGGAAAAACATGATAAGCAGGAAATAGACAACTTGAATTTCAATCTTTTAGAAATACAAATTAGAGTGCCTCGGTGGCTCAGTCAGTTAAGAATCCGATTTTGGCTCTGTTCATGATCTCATCTCAAGTTTGAGCCATGCATCAGGCTCTGCTGACAGTTCAGAACCTGAAGCCCGTTTCAGATTCTGTGTCTTGCTCTCTCTCTCGAACCCTTCCCCACTCACAATCTGTCTCTGTCTCTCTCTATTTAATAAAAACATTAAAGAAATACAAGTAATTAGATTTGGCAACAGAATCAAAATCAATTATTCCCATAGGTAGTAATGCAGACTGCATATAATGGAGTATTGTAATAACAGGGGTTAAGAGAGAAGAGTGCAGTTCACTTAAAAACATGAGATAGCCTTTGAAGTAACACATAATCATACTAAAAATGAATCTCAAAAGTTAATCATTTAAGTATTAAAAATCATGCTGCTGCCCCACTATTTTCCATTTACAGAACATAGGATTATCTAGCAAAATAGCCAAAGCAACACAAAATTCTCATTAGCAATTTTGGGGTTTTTTTTTTCTGGTTTAGAAGACCTCAAAATGCTAAATATTCCATCCTTATTGTTTATTTAGGATGCTGCTGACCTAATGTCAGGATACAGCTTTTGGTTGCTTTTCTGACAAGAATTAGGGGTTTGTGCTGCGTTTACCAGGCTCAAAGTAAGTTGTCTTCCAACTACTAGCAATCCTTGGTGACAGAGCTTGCTTAGGGATAGGGCTGCAGTTTGCGGTAATGACAGAGTTTTTTGTGATTGTTGTTTTTTTGTGGCATGATCAATTTAACCAGTGGACTAATTATAGCAGAAGTTTATTAAACTTTTCCACATCCTATCTAATAGGAATCATGATTCTGTTTTTATACTATTATCCCACCTCTACATCCCAATGTTTTAAAGACTTAATGGTATCAGCTTCTGATGCTTATAAACATCCTCCTAAGTTACCAGTCAGGCATATTTGTTGATGATTAAACTGAGGCATGAAATTCAAGGAGAACTGATCTGTGGAAAAAAATAACTTCAAAAGATACAATTTAAAAGGTATAGCAAAGAGGGCCTCTAGATTCTTAGAAACTTAAAAATGGTTCTATCTCCAATAAAACACATTTAAGGGTAGCCATACACCTCAAGAGTCCTATTCTGAGTGTGTTTATTCAAGTTTAGAACATCCTAAGGAGTCTTAATTTTTTCCTAGGACAGAAGTGTGATCTAGTAAGGAACTGGCATAAAATATCTTGACTGACGCAAACTACCTTTGAAAAAAAAATAAGTGCAAATATGAAACATTTATAAACAAGGTTAGTAGATCTGGTTACTTAGCGAAAGCCACATATATTGCCTCAGCTATCACATCTTACTCTACTCCTTTAAACTTGTGGCACACTACAATGCTATACTTAAATAAAATAACCCTTATTTGTAAAAGGTGCATTGCTGGAGCAAAGAAAACTTAATATATTTTGTTTTTGTATTTGCCAGTTATTACAAGTAGCAGTTAGGGCTGCTGTATTTTGCCACACAGGGGGTATCTTTCACACACTTTAATGGGGTGGTATCTCCCTAGGGCTCTATAAAGTATAATTGCAGAAAGTTGCACATGGAAAAAAAATGGACAATATATTCTTTAAACCCAATTTACGATATTGTTACTATTTTTGATAAACAAATAGCACTTTTGAAGTAGGAGCAAAAGTGATGGTATTTGATATATGAGTAGGACCATCAGTATCTACTTTATCAATGCATTTCAAATGGAAAGAAAACAATGGCAAACCCGGTCTTCAAAAATTAAAAGTGAAGTCAGCAGCATTCTAGTGGAGGAAAAGAAAAATCTTTTCAATAGATGGTCATCTGGATATTCGTGTGGGAAAAAAATAAACCTTGACATCTCCCACTTCAAACTATATCCAAAAGTCAATACTAAATAGACCATAGGTTTAAATTTAAAAGATAAAATACTAACGCTTTTAAAAGGAAACATAAAATGTCTTCATGACCTTGGAGGAGACAGAAATTTCTTAGGCAGGACCCAAAGGGCACTACGTGTAAGGGAAAAAATGAAAAATTTGGACTTGACTAAAATCAAGAACATTTGTTCATCGAAAGACACATTAAAAGTATTAAAAGGCAAGCAAACCATCTAATAGGAGAAAATATTTATTATATATATATATATATGTATATATATATATATATATCTCTGACAAAAGAACCACATCCAGAATATGTAAAATCTTTATCTACAGATCAATTTTTAAAAGACAAATTTGAATAGGCACTTTATAAAAGAGGCTGGCAAAAGAAAGAAAGGAAGAAAGAAAGAGAGAAAGAAAAGACAAGATAAGACTATCCAAACAGCCAATATATATATATATGAGAAGGGGCTAAGCTTCATTAGACATCATGGAAATGTAATTAAAACCAAAATATTATGTTCCACAAACCCAACAGAATGGTTAAAATGAAAAAAACTTGAAAAAAGTGTAAGTGTTGGCAAAGATGTTAGGCAACTGGAACTCTCATGCTGCTGGTGAATGAGGCAAAGTTTGACATTAACTACCAAAGGTAAACACAGGAATACTTAATGACCCAGCAAGTTTACTGCCAGGTATATACCTAACAGAAATATGTAGATATCCTATAATGTTAACAGATGCCTATCAAACATTGAAACTAGTTATGAATCCATATATGAAAGAATTCATTAGAGCCAACACACTGTGATTGCGTGTGTGTGTGTGTGTGTGTGTGCGTGTGTGTAATGTATGGGTGTATCTTCTAATCATTTCCAGTGACTTTTAAAATCTAAAATTGAAATACATAGTTGATCCAATTTCCTTCTTCTCCTTTGACACAAAGTTAGCTTAAAACAAACTAACCTTATACCTAAACACAGATCAGGCAATAAATACCATCAAAGTGGTGAAAGTATGCCCTAGACAAAAGTAATCTGTGTCAGTGAAAAAATTTTCTATTCCAATGTGAGTTAATACTCAAATAAAAAAACTAGAATATCTAAACTTCAAAATAAAAATATAAGATATTGTAAAAGAAAGGCAGATTTTGACTGGAACTATAGAAGCATTATAAGTCCACAAAAATGTGTACTTAATGGATTTATATAGCCTTACATGGCTAAGTACGTCTATTCTCTTTCAGATTTCTATAACCAAGTAGACACAAAGGAAAGTACTGAGAGGTCTGAAACTGAATTTTAAATTGACACAGATGGCATGTTTATAACACCCCCACAATATGCTTAGTGTTTGCCATAAAACCAACCTCGACACAGTTCCTGCCTCTAGGGAACTTAAAACCTAAAAGTAGATGAGGCAGCCTAATTCAAAAAAAGTAAACAAATAAAAGGAAACAAAGAAGGGAAGCTAAGAGAAGAGAGGCCTGCATGAATCTTTCAGTTCCCAGAAGGGTAACAGTCCAACCTGAATAGTGGAGAATGAAAGCTAACAAGTCAGAGCTGCCTTATTTACTATCAAACTTAATATGACACTATGCAGTAAATATTCTCTAAAAAATTATGCTGACCAGACTGAAAAAGCTTGGATGCTCTAGCTTTAATGTTCAGAAGGTCTAAATCTCTGTAATAGATACAATATATACCCCACTGGATGTGTGTAAGGGACATTAATGCACAGCCTGTGCATAGGGACTGTTTTACAGTCCAAAAGCTAAATTACCGAATCCAAAGCATATGAAAACATTATTTCAAAAACCTTGGCTCAATCCAAAATCTCTGGGATGCAGCAAAGGCAGTCCTAAGAGGGAAATATATTGCAATCCAGGCCAATCTCAACAAACTAGAAAGAGTGCAAATTCAAAAACTAACAGAGAACCTACTGGAACTAGAAAGGAAGCATCAAGAACACCCCAAACCCAGCAGAAGAAAAGAAATAATAAAGATCAGGGCAGAAATAAACAATATAGAATCGAAAAGAACAGCTGAGCAGATCAATGAAACCAAGAGTTGGTTCTTCGAAAAAATAAAATCGATAAACCTCTAGCCAGGCTCCTCAGAAAAAAAAGAGAGAGCAATCAGATAGACAAAATCATGAATGAAGAAGGATCTATTACAACCAATCCCTTAGAAATACAAGCAATCATCAGAGATTACTACGAAAAACTGTATGCCAACAAACTGGACAACACAGAAGAAATGGACAAATTCCTAAATACACATGCAC
>PJEM01012782.1:0-44833 GCA_004023845.1 Helogale parvula | reverse complement strand
GAGGGTGCCTGTTTCTCCACATCCTTGCCAGCATCTATAGGCTCTTAATTTGTTCATTTTAGCGACTCTGACCGGTGTGAGGTGGTATCTCAGTGTGGTTTTGATTTGTGTTTCCCTGATGATGAGTGACGCTGAGCATCGTTTCATGTGCCTGTTGGCCATCTGGATGTCCTCTTTGGAGAAGTATCTGTTTATGTCTTCTGCCCATTTCTTCACTGGATCATTCATTTTTCGTGTATGGAGTTTAGTGAGCTCCTTGTATATTTTGGATACTAGCCCTTTATCTGATATGCCATTTGCCACTATCTTTTCCCATTCTGTTGGTTGCCTATTAGTTTTTTTGGTTGTTTCCTTTGCCTTGCTGAAGCTTTTTATCTTGATGAGGTCCCAGTAGTTTATTTTTGTTCTCGATTCCCTTGCCTCTGGGGATGTGTCGAGGAAGAAATTGCTGCGATTGAGGTCTATGAGGCTATTTCCTGCTTTTTCCTCAAGGGTTTTTATGGTTTCCTGTCTCATATTCAGATCCTTTATCCATTTTGAGTTTATTTTTGTGCATGGTGTCAGGAAGTGGTCTAATTTCATTTTTCTACATGTTGCTTTCCAGCTCTCCCAACACCACGTGTTGAAGAGGCTATCTTTTTTCCATTGGACACTCTTTCCTGCTTTGTCAAAGATTAATTGGCCATATACTTGTGGGTCCAGTTCTGGGTTCTCTATTCTATTTCATTGGTCTACGTGTCTGTTTTTGTGCCAATACCATACTGTCTTGATGATGACAGCTTTGTAGTAGAGGCTAAAGTCTGGGCTTGTGATGCCTCCCGTTTTGGTTTTCTTCTTCAATATTACTTTGGCTATTCAGGGTCTTTTGTGGTTCCATATGAATTTTAAGATAGTTTGTTCTAGCTTTGAGAAGAATGCTTTTTTAAAAAAAGATTTTTTAAAACTTTTATCATGGAAAGTTTCAGAACATAACAAAAGTTAGAAAAGGTAGCATAGTGAACCCTTGTGGAGCCATCACTTAGCTTCAGGTGTTACCAACCTTGTTTCCTACATATACCCCAACATACTCGCCCCATTAGATTAGATCCCAAGCAGTTTATCATTCATCTGTAAATTCATCATTATGTATCTCTAAGGTAAAGATGCTTTTTTAAAAAACATAACTACAGGGTTGCCTGGGTGGCTCAGTTGGTTAAGCGCCCAACCTCGGATCAGATCATGATCTCATGGTTCATGGGCTTGAGCCCTGTGTCCAGCTCTATGCTGTCAGCTCAGAGCCTGGAGCCTGCTTCAGATTCTGTGTCTCTGTGTCTCTCTACTCCTACCCCGCACACACTCTGTCTCTCTGTCTCTCAAAAATAAATAATACAAAAAAATTTAAAAAATAACTACCATACCATCTCATATTTGAAAGAGGTGAATAATTTCTCAGTATCACTCCATCACTGTTAAGATTTTATCATCTCATAAATCTTTTTTTTTGGTTGATTTGTCAAGTCAGGATACCAATAAAATCTATATATTGAATTTACATGTATGGTCCTTCAATTTGTTTTTATCTTTGTTCCTTGCCCCACCTCTTTTTTTCCTACAACTTTTTTATTGAAGAAACTTGAATTATTATTAGGCCTTTAGAATTTCCCATGGGAAATGTAGTTGGCAGGGAGGAGGGGAGGTTGGCTAATTTCTTCTCCATGGAACCCTTTACCAGGTTCCTCTGTACCTGTTTCCCCCTGCAAACGGGTAGTTAGATCCAGATTCCAGAGGTTTAATCAGAGCTGGGGTTGATGTTTGGCAAGAATTCTTCCCAGTGCTGATCTCCTCTCGTATCCGATCTGCAGAGGCTAACCTACTTGCCGTAGTCTTGTAGGATGGATCCACGGGTTCGCAGCTTGTCAGCCTGACCTCACTGCTCTAATGTGCCCTGTCTGGGTTTCACCTGCAGGTTTTAACAGTCATTGTCGCCAGCCTCAATCCACTATTTTATTAAGTTTTGCAAAAGCGGTAACATTATAATTCCATTATCCCATTTTTGCTTTTACTAATTGCAAAAATCTTTGTAAGAAAAATTGTTGGTTTGCCCTGAGGTACGTTTATACAAAAAAGAGAATAATGCTTCATCTATTCCCTTTATTTACCAGTTCTCAAAATAATGATTTGGTCCTTGGCAGCCTCTAAAGGTAACCAAAGAATTTATTATTGTTGGGTTTTTTAAATTATTTTTTAAGTTAAGTTTTTAAATTCCAGTTAGTTAACAGTAGTATATTAGTTGCAGGTGTCCAATTTAATGATTCATCACTTATATACATCACCTGGTGCTTGTCACAAGTGCACTTTTTTTTTAATGTTTATTTATGAGAGAGAGAGAGAGAGAGACAGAGTAAACGGGGAAGGGGCAGACGGAGGATCTGAAGCGGGCTCTCTGCTGTTAACAGATGCGGGGCTCAAACTCACAAACTGTGAGATCATGACCTGAGCTGAAGTTGGACGCTTAACCCACTGAGCCACCCGGGTGCCCCACAAGTATACTTCTTAATCCCCATCACCCGTCCGACTCACCTCTCCTCTGGCAACCATCAGTTTGTGCTCTCTAGCTACGAGTCTGTTCTTGGTTTGCCTCTCTCTTTTCCCCCCTATGATCATTTGTTTTCTTTCTTAAATTCTAGATATGAGTAAAATCAAATCGTAGTTTTTTAGTCCCATGGTGAATGCCCAGATGAAAAGTTACTTCCCCTAGTTTTCTCACCTGTTTTCTTCCCCTAGTTTTCTCACCCTGACTCAAGAGGAATTTCTCCCTTCTGCTGCATTTAAACACATCTTTTCTAGTGGTTTCCAGCACTTTCTATCTGTGTACTTTATCTTCAGCCAGATCGTAAGCTCCTTGAAGACATTTCTACACAGCATTTAACATGATGCCTCAGGCAGTGCTTCTCAAACTTTACTGTGCATATGAGCCACGTGGGGAGGGGGTGTCTTGTTAAAATGCACATTCTTTTTTTTTAATGTTTTTTATTTATTTTTGAGAGACAGAGAGAGACAGTGCAAGCAGGGGAGGGTCAGAGAGAGAGGGAGACACAGAATCCGAAGCACGCTCCAGGCTCTGAGCTAGCCATCAGCACAGAGCCTGATGCGGGGCTCGAAGCCACCAACTGTGAGATCATGACCTGAGCCGAAGCTGGATGCTTAACCAACTGAGCCACCCAGGTGCCCCTAAAATGCACATTCTGATTCGTCAGCTCTGAGGTGGGCTGAGGTTCTGAATGTCTCACAAGCCAGGTAATGTGAATGCTGCTGGTCCACGGACCACACTGAGAAACAAAGAGGGTTGGGAAATGTATGGGAAATTGATTTTATTGTTTCGATAAGAAGTGCCCAGTCTGGGGTAGTTCAGGCATGGGCTGTGGCCTGTGCCCTTAATGCTGTTTTCTTTAACGTTTATTTTTGAGAAAGAGAGTGAGTGGGGGAGGCACAGAGAGGAAAGGAAACAGAATCCTAAGCAGGCTCTATGCTATCATCGCTATCACACCAGGCTGAATCTCAAGAACCATGAAATCATCACCTGAGCTGAAGTTCGACGCTTAACTGACTGAGCCACCCCGGCCCTGTTTCCTTAAACGCAAAGGGTTGTTAGAGAGTTTTAGTTCTTTAACATATTATTTTGAATATGTAAGAATGCACAAAGTAAAAAAACATTTTTTAAATAAAATCCAGAAGGACTCACAGTGGAAGTACATCAGTCCCCAGAGGTGATCGCTGTTACTTCTTGAGTTTTGTTCTAGAGATATTTTGTGCATGTCAAAACACGTATTTGTATTGTCATTTATTAACATACTATTCCACTGCTCTGTTTCTTTCTGTTTTCATTTTTACTATATCTTAGAGATTGTTCTATATCTCGACATATGTCTTAACATCCTGTTTAATGGGTGGCATAGTATCCACCCAAGATGCTTTTGCTGTTTGTATGAAGTATTACTAGGTCCTGGCTTCTTCCTCATCCTACACATTCCACAGAAAATAGGGGGTCTTGTCTTCCATTCTTTGAATCTTCTGGATCACCTGGCCAGTGGTGGTGTGTTTTTGTCAGTTTCCTTTGATCTAGAATACATCCATCACTCATTTACACAGACATGTATACACTTCTTTTTTCCCCTTAGGACTCCAGTCCTCTTAGAATGAAATTATTACTTCACCCTGTATTCCTTGCACTCACAAGTTACTCAAAGATAATCTCTTGTTTTAGCAGCTCTTACTGTGAAATACTGCATACGTGTGTATAAAGTGTATACTGACAGTTCAGGACATGTTACCCCCAAATATGGTGCCTTGGCAAATTGACTATTTCAAGCTGAAATAATTTGAGAACATAGATGCAGGAAGGACTCTCTGACCTCCCCCTGAAGGAGACCCTTGTCTGAAAAGTACCTTCCCTATACCCTGAGGAAGGGACCATCTTTATCTCCCAGATGGAGCCCCCCTGCCCCGCAAGAGGAATCTGGGTGAACAAGCCTCGCTAAGTTTCCCCCAGTTACCACACTGACTTTATACCCCCTTCATCCTATCACATGTTTCCAGGACTCCAGTCTTCATCAAACCTGGCACCAAAACACACAGCTTTAACTGCTTCTTCGGGCCTTCGTTTCCTTATGAAGGCGCCTGTGTCGTGTAAAATTTATATTCGATAAATGTGTGTGCCTTTCTCTTGTCAATCGGTCTTTTGTTACGGAGACTTAGCCCAGACCTAGAAGGGTACAACTAAACGATGTTTTTCCTTCACAACAATATATTTAAGGAGAAAATAAAAACATGAACAGTGTCACCACCCCTCCGGGTGCTGCTCCCCTACCACGGGGCAGTCTCTCCCTCTAAGGAGATGATGCTGTGCTGATTTTTACATTAATCATTCTCTGGCTTTCCTCTTCTCAGTGGTTCTGAAGCTATAGTGCATCAGAATCATCTAGAGGGCTTGTTAAGGCACAGATTGCTGTGCCCTACCCCCACTTTCTGATCTCATAGATACGGGGTGGAGCCCAAGGTTTGTGCTTCTCATAAGTTCCCAGGTAATGCTGATGCTGCTGATCCCAGGTCTAGACTTCGAGAACTACTGCTTTATCTCAGAGATGCTCTTGACTTGTGTGTCATGACTCTGTGCCTCCCCGAAAACCCAGCCACTCAGTACGTGCATCTTAAGGACCTCCCCTCCTTCCTCCTCTACTCTCATTCCAATCACCCAAATTCAGAGCAACCTTTGCTAAATATTTTAATTGATTGTGGCATTTGAGCAGCCTCCATCTTTTTCTTTTCTGCTGATGATCTCGTATATAAGTTATATCTCACTGATATGTGTGGGTCTATTATTATTCATTAGCCAGAAGGAAGAGTCGAAGCAACATTGACATGTCTTGTTTGTCTAGTTCGGAAACTCTTCGTAAACAGGAACCAAGTGAAGGGGTTCAGAACACGCCACCCCCCAAACTACACCGCTTTGTAAGCTGAAGGCAGTTGAGAAACAGCAGCTGCAGGAAGGACTCTCTGACCTTGCCCTTTCTACCTAGAAGCAGGTCATAAAATTTTCCTTGAGAAAGGTGCCCTACTGGTACCAGGAAGAGAAAAACATTCTTATCAGCCGAGACCTGGAGTCAACTCCAGTCTGTATAAACAAAGCTACTAAAATAACCCTTATTTTCCATTCGCTTCCCCCATTTATTTCCTAGTCGCTATCCCACAAGCGTAGTCCCCATAGTCCAAGCCCCTTTGTCTTGTCACATCCCCACAGTCTGTCATTCTTCGTGTCAAAAGGTATATGAGCTTTTGGGCCTAATGACTCCTTTGAGTCTTCACTTTCCTTCTCAAGCTTCCTATATACGTGTAAAAATATATTAAATAACTTTGTATGCATTTCTCCCGTTAATCTGTCTTAGGTCAGTTTATTTCTTAGGCCAGCCAGAGAATGGCAGAGAGAAGAAGGAGGTTTTAGCTTCCCTCCACGTTTAATTTCCCTTTGTAGTCCACTTCATCAAGTAAGCTACAGGCCATGGTTTGCAAACTCGGTAGCTCGTGTGGCCAAAAGGCAATGTACATAAGTGAAATTCGCAAAGTGGGATTTTACTGACCTGGAGACCATGTCCTGTAAAGAGGGGAGCTGTTAACTTTGATTTAAGCCCGTCACAAGTCCATTGCTCTTGGATTTTCTCAGTTTTCAAGAGAATTAATCCCAACTAATTCAGCATTTTAAGAACACAGAGCAGACACAGAGATTCCATGCAGAATATGTGTGCAGAACTGAAATGTATTAGTCCATTTCGTGTTTCAAGACCTTTGCAGTTCGTGGTGTGATGGATGGATTGGTGACTAAGTAAATCATGATTCTGGGTCATTGCGGCAGCTCTCTGGGGGAATGGAGGGAATGCGTCATTGTTGAGCACCTACTGTATGCCCAGTCCTGTGCAAGGGGCTTTACACACCTTATCTCTTTTGACTTTCATAACAACGCCACAGGGTAGTTATTATCATTTTTGTTTATGTCCACACTCGTTCCCCAGATAAAGAAGTGGAGATTTAGAAAGGCCCAGGGTCAATTCACTAGTTTTCTTTATTTATAGGTTATAACCTACTTAATTCTGAGGGAAAAAAACGGATTTTAGATGAACTCGTATGATTTCCGCTGGGTCCTGAGACTTGGCTTCCAGATGGCTCTGTTGTACCAATGCCACCACCAAAGGAATCCGGTTCTCAGAAGGCAGGTCGGGGAGGGCACCAGTGGCTCAGGGAGCAGGTGTGATTCCTTGCTAAGGAATAAGACCCTCCTGCTAAGATTATGGGGACCCCAGCAAGCAACGGGCAGCCTCATGCTCCTCTAATATGTCAGCCGGTCCTGAGGACCTAGAACGCACGGCATCTCTTGCCATCTTGATAAGCCCTTCCTACTTCCTCCGTCATCAGTGCTTACTACCCTCTCAGAATTCACGAGTTCTGCCTCCCAGCCTTGGAGGCTACTTCATCCTGATTCCCTTCTAGAGCCCGGTGGGATAAGGACAGATGCAGATACCGGAGCTGTTAGGTTGGAAAACATTTTATTGGTGTCACTGAGCCCGGAGAGAGTGATGACAAGATGGTGATCGGATCCCACACTTAGCCCCTCTTCCAGTGGGTGTCTGCAGTGCTGGGTCTTGAAGAGAACAGTCACTGCGCATCGGGAGCTGCACTCCTCAAACCCTTTAGCTGGAGGGAGAGAGGGCACGGTCGGATTGGGGATCCTCGGGTACGGGCAGCTGGAGTCCCCCATGAAGCCCAGAACAGGGTGGGGCAGCAGTAGAGAGGAATCTTCACGCTGATCTAAGGTCTCATTCTCTAAAGACAGTAGCTGAGGTTCCCTTAACTTTAGTGATAGGAAAGTTTATCTCGTCACCTCCTCGCCCTTCCTCCCAGATCATCTGCTTCTTCCCTCACCACCGACTTCTATCCTCTTACTGCCCGCCTCCTCTTACCTTTGGAAAGGCATCCCAGTTGAGGAAAGGAAGTTTCCTTTTGATAGACTAAAAGAGGAAAGAAAGAATAAGAGTGATGTGTTACAGGTCAGGTGAACATGGATCGGTAAACCCTCAGCGAATGAGCTGTCAGTAGTGATGATGGTGTTATCAGTCTGTGATTCCAGGAAGAACTGATATTCCCTGAGCCCTTAGTCCGTGTCTGCCTGACGCTGACTGCCCTATAAGCATGTGTTCTTTTGGTCTGCACAGCCACCTCTGAGGGAGACATGCCCACATCTCAGGTGAGGAAGCTGAGGTTCAGAGGCTGAAGGTATTTGTGTGTGAACACGTAGCAAATACGTGCAGTCTCATGACACAGGCTCTAAAGCCCATGCTGTCACCGACTTCACCTTCTAAGTGTGGGCAATCCCACCAACTGAGAACCCCAGTTTCTTCATAGATGATATAGGGGTTCAAATAAACTCTTGGCTGATTAAGATCTGCCTTCTCTGGACCTGTCTTCATGGCCCTGCTCCCCCACCTCGTTAGCAAAAGAAGCGGGGCCATGTCAGCCTCCTGAAGAAACTTTCTCCGGATGGGCAACATTCAAGCAAGGCAATTCCTCCCTTCCAGAACTCAGGAAAGAGCCAAAAGGCCTAGAACTAGAATGTGTCGACCCTACTCTGGAAAGGCTGCAAACAGGCAAGGAGAGGAAGGGGTGACCATGCACTTACCTCAAAGAGGGCATGCCAGTTCAGGAATTCATCGGGCTTAAAAGCCTGCGGAGACAGAGAGACCAGAAGACAGTCAGTTCCAGGGGAGGACAGAGATCAGCCCCTGGTCCCCTAAAAGAGGAGAGGTGTCCATGGTGTCTTTACAAGCTCTCTACCAAGTCATTGATCTCCTTTATGATGTGGATATTGGGGGGGCAGCATTAGAGAATGGTACTTACAGCGCGCAACTTGTCGATGTTCAAGAACTGAGCGTTAAAGTTCTAGGTAGAGAGACGGGGCATTGTAAGAGTGGCTAAGGAGCATGAGGAGGAGGGCACAGACTCACACTGGAGGGGGGGAGGGGGAGAGCAGGTTGTTTACCTCAGGGCCTGCCGCATAGTTACCAATGGTGGTTTCTTCCTGGAAAGCGAAGGGGAGAAAGCCAGATGATTACATAATGGCAAGTCCTTGTCCCCAAACCTTCTCTGCCAGCCTTGCCTTCCTCCCGAGGAGTTAGCCCGTTCTCCGTGAGGCCTCAGATAACCTGCTCTGTTCCAGTAAGACAGATAGTGGATGGATGTGCAAGGTGGAGAGAAGGGATTGGAGAGTGGCGTGGGGAGAAGCTAAAGCCCAGGACTTCCCCTGATGGGCAGCAGGTGCAAAGGGCAGAGAAGAGATGGCTCCTGCCAAAAAGACCGAGCTCATGTTGCTGCATAGTTGACTTGGAGTGTTCTTGAGACACCTCTGCTCACCCCATAGAGCTGGGTGGGGGAGGTTAGCACACAGGTAGGAGCCAGGCCGCCGAGGTGCCCTGCCTGCCTTTAACTGACTGAGGTTCATCTCCTTTGTGAATTTATTGCCACCAAAGTCAGAGTCACCATTTCCCTCCCCCATGCAGGCACCTCAGTGCATCCCATCTCGTTGCTTGCCCTGCTTTAGTTGCCCAGCTTCATTGTCCCTTATTTCTTCCTTCCCATGACAAAGGCCACAAACAGGTACCCAATAGGCTAGACTCAAATGTTTAGCTCTTATAGTGGTTTGGCTTCTTTGCTTTTTTCATTTTAATAACACATTTTTGATTAGTAGGAAGACACAAATCAAATTGAAGGTTTCCCCTGAAAATTTTAAAACTCTGGCCACACCAGGTACATTTTCCTGCTTAGCCAGTCAGATGGACTGTCCCTTTTTCTACTAGGTGGGGTCCCTCCACCTCCCCTAGGAGCCTGCCTGCTCACTGACTTCTCTTGCTTAGATCCCAAGCAATTGTGCCTGTGATGCCATCTTAGACTTCTAAATTCAGCACGGACACTCTTCCCCAGCCTTGGGAGAAGATGGGGAGAGAGGGGCCTCTGGCTTCCTCCTGATTGGAGACTGCCACCTAGGGATCCTTGCTATGGCCTGGGCTCCAGAGACAGGAGGAAGCTTCCAGTCTCCTGGAAGACATCCCCTGGGAGACAAATAAAACACAGGTGAGACTGAGCCCACACAACCAACATCAACCCCTATCTCCTCCCAGTATTCAGTTGTCCAGCCTCCGCCCATACTCTCACCATCTCTTCCAGAAATAAAGCACATCCATCTACGTAACTACCTAGGAATACTTTGTCTTCTTCCTACTTTCTTCCCTTTCTCAGAGTCCCTGCTTTTCGTTTAGCCTCTGATCGTGTCCAAAAATAGGAGCCATGCATCCAGTAAAGCATACAGGTAAAGAAATGGAGGACTAAAGGAGGCAATAGGTAAGAACAAGAGAATCCAGGTGACGTGCTCACCTCGGAAGTACCCAGGGAGGCACCCTGAGCAGAGTGGAGCGCCAGAAGGGAGAGGAGAACCACAGCAGGAAGAACTGGGACCTTCATGGTGTCAGGTTTGGGGTGCTCTGAGGCGGGGCCTCCCTGCTTGCCCTTTATATTCCCAGGGAGGTGGATGTGAGCAGAAATGGGGTCCCCACCCCACTGACTCACCCTCAGATCCCATCGCCCACCCCCGGGGCTCTGGGAGCAGGAGGTGTAGACTGTTCCCCACTTATCTTGGATTTCTCAATTCACTTTCTGCCCCAGGCGCTAGGAAGGTGAGATGGCAATGGGGTGCTTCATGCAAATGGAGCAGGGATGGAGACAGGTTGAACCTGTCCCTCCAAGGAATTGGCAGTGTCACCAAGCAACCTCTCCTTTTGCCTTTGTCTCTTTCCCTTCTGTCCTTCATTCTGCTCTTATAATTCAGGCTTTTTCCCACCCTACCCAATTCTGTATAAACTCCCCAGACTGGCACTGAAGTCCTTTCATGCTCTGGCCTCAACCTGCCTTTTCCAACTTTGCCCATGATTCCACTTTCTGACCAAACTGGACTCCCTACCAAATCTACCCTTCTTTGTCCTCCAACCGTCTTCCCATGCTATCGTCTATCATCTCCAGTTCTCAGAACCCAGCATCCATCTTGGATGAAGCTTCCCTGATTTTTCCCATCATCCCTCACCACCGTCCCTGACCCTCCCCTTACCCTTCCCTTCTTGGGATTGCCATAGCGATTCATTTGTTTCTCTCTGCCATTGTACCTAGGGTAACTCATGCTCTTCTCTTATTTCTCTCTCAGGTCATAAATTCCTTGTGGCCAAGAACTGTATCTTAAACCCTTTATATGCCCCTATGCCATGCCTTCCACAGAGTACAGGCAGAGTCAGCATTTGTTAGATTGGATATGTTAGAGATCAGGCATCCTTCCACCAAGTTGTACACTTTCCTCCTTTATCCCTTAGCCAGCTGCCCATCTTTAACTCTTGGGTCTTCAAAGACATGACTATCTTGAGCTAAGAAAACAAGGAACAGAGAACATAGGGGGAAAGGAAAAGAACACAAAAACACAAAGCGGATCTTAAAGATACCCAGTTGGAGATAAGAGCTAGATCCTGAACTTTGAGTGCCTTCTCCATAACATTGAGCTTATCCCACCCCCCTGCCCCACTCCCCAGCTTGGGAGTTTTATCACTTCTAAATGACAAAATATCCTAATCAAGCCACCTTCTCTACTATGAGGTCCAGGTGGCCCAGCCAGTTCCTGGTGTAATAGGGAGGTGTCAGAACACAGCCTGGCACTGCCAGAACAAAGCAACACCTTATTTAAGAGCAAGCCTCTTCACTCTGACCTGGTGCAGTGTGCATGGATGGTAGGCCTGGGGTAGAGGGGTACCTGGCACTCACAAGTGATCTGTAGGACCCCAGAAGCTGGCGCCTCGGCTCAGTTCCCCTGCTTTCCCGCCCCCCCAATCTTGGCCCCTCTGTAGCCTCAGGAAGCCTCCTCTGTTTTTATAATAGTGCATCGCCCTTTGCAGAGCCACCTGAAGAGACAGTGTTCAAGGAACACTGAGCGCAGGTGACCAGGTGAGAGTGGCTGTCCTATACAGTTGGTGCTACTGGAGGGGACGAGTGAGAAAGTGACTGGGATGGGTGGAGCACCTCCCAGAAGGTTTTCTGGAGGACACAGGTTTTTATGTGTAGTGAATTCTTACTAATTAATTAACAGTCACTGAAGGAGCTCATTAGCCACCCTTGTGTCAGCAAAGGGTCAGCTCCAGGAGCCCAGAGGGAGTGAAGGAACCATTACTGTAGAATCCACTCCCAGTTAGGCACATCATGGAGGAACACTTTGCCCTGTGAGATCCAAAGCAACAGACAATCCGAACACATCATCTGTTTGGCTCTAGACTTCTTTTGTAATAAATCGGCCTCCTGATGTTTTCCTCCCCACCTCATGCTAATGCTGCTAAGGATGTTAGCTAATTTATTGATGTCTTGTTATGTGGCAGGCTCTGTGCTAAGTGCTCTAGATGAATGAGCGCGTTGAAATAGCACAGTGATTTTGGGAGGCAGATACTATAATTATCCACATTCTACAGGCAGGGGCACCACAGCATGCAGAGGTTAAGTAACTTACCCACGGTCACACAGCCAGTGCGTGGGAAGGCCGGCATGAGAACCCCAGGATTCCAGGGCCTGCCCTTAGTGCTCCTTTGCCGGGCTGTGGAGTAGGTCCTACAGAGGGCCTCGGGCAGCCCACGTAGCACCTGACATGAATTAGAGCTGTTTGGAGAGTCTGCATAGCCAGAGAGAGCAGCTCCAAGCACATGTGAGTTAACCTGGCAACACTCTTGGCAAAATGGAGACAGAGAATTAAGAGATTAGTGGCCCTCGGGGCGCCTGGGTGGCTCAGTCGGTTGAACATCCGACTTCGGCTCAGGTCGTGGTCTTGTGGTCCGTGAGTTCGGACTCTATGCTGACAGCTCAGAGTCCAGAGCCTGCTTTGGATTCTGTGTCTCCCTCTCTCTCTCTGCCCTTCATCCACTTGCACTCTGTCTCTGTCTCTGTCTGTCTCTCTCTCAGAAATAAACATTTAAAAAATATACAAAAATTTTTAAAGAGATTAATGGCCCTCAACAAGCATATGCCCCAGAATGAACTGGCAACTGCCTCCGACTCCAGGTGTCTCTTGTAGTAGGAACACCTTGCCTCACCAAGTGTGCATTATTTTTCTAATATTTATTTATACTGGGGAGAGTACAAGTGGGGAGGGAGGGGTAAAGAGAGGGCCAACAGAACAGAGCCTGAGTCGGGGCTCGAACTCACAAACCACAAGATCATGACCTGAGTCAAAGTCGGATGCTCAGTCGACTGAGTGACCCAGATGCCCCTCCAGTGTGTATTTATAGACCATCTGCTAGCTCCACTTCTGGCTTTCCAGTTTGGTGTTTACGGACAGGGACTTTGGTGTAATGTCTCTGAACACAGTGCGCACAGCCAAAGCCATCCTGGCGGGGCTGGGTTGGGCTGCTTTGTTTCCATTTGGTACCTTCCTGCTGATCTTCAAGGACAATTTGACCTTCCATGGTTTGTGCTCTAAGAGCTAATTTTAGAATCTAGTGTCCCTATACTGCCCCAGTGGGTCTGTATTCCTTGCTAGTGCCCAGTGTCCAATGGTTGGGCAAGTGGGAGGAGGGAGGGCTTGGGGATCCTCACCATCAGCGGTTTGGGTAATGGGCGGCAGGAGAGTCACCGGATTTCAGCAGTGCTTTGGATGCATCACGTAGGATTAATGGCATCAGGCAGAGTCACACAGTCTGGCTCTGCGTCAATCCATCTTCAAGTCCAGTTGATGTTCTAGTTCCTTCTCTGAGAATACCAGTAAACCCCTGTTTTCCCACAGGCCTGCCCCCACCCCACCCCAAATCTGCCAGAACTTGAGTGTGGGTAGGAGGCCAGGCCCAGCCCTGATTGCTACATTACAGACACGCCTAGGGGCTGAGAGCCAGCCTCCTGGGTTCAGAGAGGGAACATGGGAATGAAGGGACGCACACTGGGGCCTCGGGACCATGGTGAACACCCAGGTGTAAAGCCGAGAATCTTTGAAGAGAAAGGGGGTCCAGGTGTGGGGTAATGAGAGGCAGAGTTCGGGACACCCCGTCCCTCCCCCTCCTGTGCTTGCGCCAGTGTTGCCATCACACCCTACAAAGCAGCCAGGTTGCCCAGCAGGTCTGGTTTCTTCCTTTGACGCCCACCTTTTGTCCCTGTGTACCCTCTGCTTGTCACAATTCTCCCAGGAAGACTTCCTGATTGATCCCACCTGATTCTGATCCCTCCTTCCAGTCTGTACTTGGCAAATACTTACTGAGCAGCCACTTTGGGCCTCAGTGCTGGGAATTCAAGACGGGTAAGATACCTGTCCTGTGGAATTTATCATGATCTGTGGATGGATCATAATCTAATAAAAAAATCAAGAAACAAGATAACTTCAGTGAATGACAAGTTCGGGAAGAAAATATAAGGGGGGTGCTGTGAGCGTGCTGGGGTAGGTGTCCTTGTTTCAGCTGGTTGCAGGAGGGCACTTGAACTTCTGAAGATCTTGAGCTCCAGGGATGGGTGGCAGCAGTGTTCTTGTGAGCTTCTTGAAGCAGCTCCCAGTTGACAGGAGAGAGGGAGGCCATAGCCAGATTATCCCGAGCCATGGTGAGGAGTTGAGATTTCCTTCTAGGGCTACTGAAAAAAACTTGGGGAGGATTCTGAGCCTGGATCCTTCCTGGTTGTCATGGGAGAATGGATTTCAGGGGAAAAAATGAAAGTCAAGGGCTATGTCAAGAAGCTACTTCAGGGGCACCTGGGTGGCTCAGTCGGGTAAGACACCAACCTTGGCTCAGGTCATGATCTCACAGTTCGTGGATTCGAGCCCCGCATGGGGCTCTGTGCTGTCAGCTCAGAGCCTGGAGCCTGCTTTGGATTCTGTGTCTCCCTCTCTGCTCCTCCCTGCTCATGATCTGTTTTTCTTTCTCTCTCAAAAATAAACATTAAAAAATAAAATCAATTTAAAAAGAAGCTACTACAAAGACCCAGGAAGGAGAAAGGGATGCTCTGCCCTTTTATTAGAGAGTCCTTTACCCTAGAGGGCCTTTGCCTGCTTCAGGTGGAGCTTTAAACTTTTTTAAAGTTTACTTATTTATTTTGAGAGAGAGCAAGGGACGGGGAAAGAGACGGGGACACAGAGAATCCCAAGCAGGCTCCACACTGTCTGCACAGCGCCCAATATTTGGCTCAATCCCACAAACCATGAGATCATGGTTAGGGTTAGGGTTAGGGTTAGGGTCAGGATGACCTGAACTGAAATCAAGAGTCGGACGCTTAACTGACTGAGCCACCCAGGTGCCCTGACACTTTAAAGGGCAGTTCTCAGCTGGCCTTGGACCAGGAACACCCCGAGAGCTAAGAACCATGTTGACCACCTCAGCTTTTCCCTCTGTCCCTCGGGGACTGGCTCCAGGAGCCCGGAGTTCCAGCTGTTTCAGACTCATCACCCACACTCCAGGAAGCCAGCGGTCTGTCAGCCAAAGAATTGAGTGTCTGCTCTGGGGGAGCTGGGTTCGCCTCCCTGTGGCTTCCAGGAGGCACTGCAAGTCCCTCCCTCCCCAGCCGAAATCCAAGATGAGGGCAGGCACACCTCAGAGACATTGCAGGTTGGGTTCCAGAAACTGCAATAAAGCAAATAGTGCAATACAGTGAGTCCAATGATGCTTGGTTTCTCAAACATACTGTTATGTTTACACTATGCCATATCTATTAGCTGTGCAATGGCAGTGTGCCTTTAAAAAACAATGTACGTGTCTTAATTTTAAAAAATATTTTATTGCTGGGGCGCCTGGGTGACTCAGTTGGTTAAGCGTCCAACTTCGGCTCGGGTCATGATCTCAAAGTTTGTGAGTTTGAGCCCCGCCTCAGGCTCTGGGCTAAAAACAGCTCAGAACTTGAAGCTGCTTCAGATTCTGTGTCTCCCTCCCTCTCTCTCTGCCCCTCCTCTGCTCACTCTCTGTCTCTTTCAAAAATAAATAAAAAATGTTAAATTTTTAAAAAATACTTTATTGCAAAAAAAAAATGCTAACCATCATCTGAGCTTTCGGTAAGGAGGGTCTCGCCTCCACATCATGGCTGCTGACTGATCCAGGTGGTCGTTGCTGAAGGTAGGGGTGACTGTGGAAATTTCTTAAGACAACCCTGAACTTTGCTGCATCCACTGATCCTTCCTTTCATGAATGATTCCTCTGTAGCACGTGATGCTGTTTGATAGCATTTTACCCACAATAAAACTTCCTTCAAAATAGGAGTTAGTCCTCTCAGACCCTGCCTCTGTTTTATCAACTAAGTTTATGGAATATTCTAAATCCTTGTCATTTCAACCATCTTCACGGCATCTTCACCGGGAGTAGACTCCATCTCAAGACACTGGTTTTTTTTTTGTAAGTTTATTTATTTATTTGGAGAGAGAGAGCATGCCGAGAGGGAGAGAGAATCTCAAGCAGGCTCCTCACTGTAAGAACAGAGGCCAACGCGGGACTCAGTCCCACAAACGTGAAATCAAGAGTCGGACACTTAACCGACTGAGCCACCCAGGTGCCCCAAGCAATTGTTTTCTTTGCTTATTCCTAAGAAGCACCCCCTCATCCCTTCAGCGTGATCAAGACATTGCACCAGTGCGGTCCTCTCTCCAGCCTCCACTTCTTGCTATTTCCGCCACATCCACAATTACTTCCTCCCCTGGAGTCTTGATCCCCTCAAAGTCATCCAGGAGGGTTGGAATTCCAAACTCCTGTTCATGTTGCTATTTTGACCTCTTCCCTTGAATCACAAATGTTCTTAATGGCATCTCGAACACTGAACCTTCCAAAAGGTTTTCAATGTATTTTGCCCTGATCCGTCAGAGGAACCACCATCTATGGCAGCTGTGGCCTTACAAAATGTTTTTCTTAAATAATAACACTCGAAAGTCAGTATCACTCCTTGATCCATGGGCTGCAGAATGGGTATCGTGTTGGCGCACATGAAAACAACATGAATCTCATTATATATACAAGCTATCAGAGCACTTGAGTGACCAGATGCATTGTCAGTGAACAGTAAAATTTTGAAAGGAATTTTTTTTTCCTGCATGGTGGGTCTCAGCAGTGGACCTAAAATATTCGTAAACCATGTTGTAAACAGACGTGCTTCCATCCAGGCTCTTTCATTCCCTCTTCGGAGCACAGACAGAGTAGATGGAGGGTAATTCTTATGGGCCCCAGAATGTTCAGAGTAGTCAATGGCTTTAACTTAAAATCGCCAGCTGCATTCACCGCTAATAAGAGAGCCACCCTGCCCTTTGAACTGTTCAAGCCAAGCACTGACTTCTCTCCCACTAGGGAAGCCCTAGACGGCACCTCCTTCCAATAGAAGACTGTTTCGCCTACATTGAAAATCTGTTGTTAAGGGTAGCCGTGTTCGTGAGCGATCTCATCTCGATCTTCTGGAGAACTTTCTGCAGGGTCTACCTCCGCACTTGCTGCTTCACCTTGCACTTGTATGCCGTAGAGAGGGCTTCCTTCCTTAAACCTCACGCGCCAGCATCTGCTGGCTTCACACACGTCTCCTGCAGCTTGGCCGCCTCTCTCAGCCTCCACAGGACTAAAGAGAATTAGGGCCCTGCTCTGAATGGGACCCGACTTAAGGGAATGCTGTGGCTGGTTTGATCTTCTGTCCAGAACCCTCCAACTTTCTCCACAGCAGCAACGAGGCTGTTTTCTCTCTTGTCATTCGCATGCTCACTAAAGTAGTACTTTTCGTTTCCTTCTAGAACGTTTGTTTCAAATTCACAAATGGCTAACTGACGCCAGAGGCCTGGCTTTCAGCCTGTCTTGGTTTTTAACATGCCTTCCTCGATAAGCTGAATCATTTCCAGCTTTTGGTATCAAGTAGAGATGTGTGACTATTCCTTTCACCTGAACACTCAGAGGCCGTGTGGGGTTATTAATTGGCCTGATTTTAATATTGTTTTGCCTCAGGGAATAGAGAGGCCCAAGGAAGGGAGAGAGATGGGAACGGCCATCCATGGAGTACACACACACACACATCTACAGATCAAGTGTGCCGTCTTATATGGGTGACGCTAATGGTGTCTGCCCCACAGTAATTATAGCAGTAACATCAAACATCAGCGATCACAGACCGCCATCACAAAAATAGTAAGAATAATGAAAAAGTTTGAAATGTTGCAAGCATTGACGAAATGTAACACAGAGACACACAAAGTGAGCAAATGCTGTTGGAAAAAATGGCGCCAATAGACTTGTTTGGGGCGGGGTTGCCACGAACCTTCAATTTGTAAAAATGTAATAGCCGCAAAGCACGGTCGGATGAGGTATGTCTGTATAAAGCAGTAGCCCCAATTTCAGGACAAGTGTGAAAATAAGAGTAGTCTTCATCTTCCTCTCAGCCAGATGGCTTTGATCAAGATGGGTTCCCCAAGTCCATTTTGGGCCAGGTTTCTTTCATTTATTCATTCAACCTCGCCTGTGCCAGGCCCTGTGGTCAGTGTGGTCAGCTGAGCAAAGACTGAGGCAGACGGACCATGCCCTCAGGGAACTTGGGATCTCAGAGGGGGTCACCGAGGCTGGCAAGGTGCTTCCTGTCCTTTTACTTCCTGGGTCACTGCAGGGATGTTGGAGATGAGTGGTGGGGACTCCCTAATTTGGGGACATTCTGCCGCTTTGATGAGACTTTGGCTTAAAGACCCTAAGCACAGACTCTCCAGTCCTGTCTGCAGAGCTTGTAGGCCTGTGATAAGCCTGGCCTCCACCTGCACCAAGGACCTCTGCCTGGTTCCTTGGTACATTAATGGAGTAGAAGTTTCCACTACCCCCTCTGCCTCCCAGGGACACAGACCTAAGGCACTGGGTGTGAGCCACCTGCCTGCAACTTCCTAGAGAGAAGTTCATCTACACCTCAGTGTGTTTACAAGGCCAAAGCATAGGCTCTGCTAGCCCCTGGCCCCTGTTCTTGCCCCCTTCCTAACCCACTGGGACTGGCCTCCTTTCTTGAAAAGCCTCTTTCCCCCCGTCTCCTGACGTGATCACTTCCCAGTTGCCTTTTCCAGGCTAGCAAAACACCTGTGAAGACCTCACCTGCAGGAGCATGGCACTCGGATGCAGACTGGGCAAAGATAATTTTTTACAGATGGAGAAACTGAGGCACGGTGAGATCAACTACCTGCCGCTTGTCAGCAGTAGGTCTTCTCTCCCCACGCCCTGCACTGGGTATACCACTCTAAGTGGGAAGGCACATTATCTGCCCCTAAATCACTTCCGTCCTCCCTGACCCAGCCCATCATCACAACGATAAAGAATACAGTGTGAGAAATCTTAGGGAAACAAGACTCAGGCTTTATTTCCACAAAACTCAGGAGGAGAAGCTTCTTCTGAAGAACTGTCACATTGACTTCAGGTCACAAAACAGAGTAGGTGAAGAAAAATGGCAGGTTTATCCAATGAGGCTGCTGGTCAGGGAGACACCACAGTGCGGTTGCAAGAGACAAGGGACAGACCGACCAGGTCCCCAACCTGGAAAAAGCGGGTGTCAGCACCTAGACCAAGCCTGACACTGGGCGGGGCGGGGGGTGGAGCTGGGGACGGGCCTGATTGGGCTCCTTGAAGACTGCCATTTTTCAGGGCCTCCATTGTGACCGGAAGTAATTTTCTGAAAGAGAACAAAGCAAGCGGTAGCAGGTGGCTCCTCCGGAATCTGTCGAAACCAGGTGTCCTTTCATCCAACCTCGGTGTTCCCGGAGTTTCCTGGAGTCCTACCTGTCTCTCTCGTGGGTCCCCTCACTCTTGCTCCTCCCTGGAACGGATTTTGTGGCTCTGCTCAGGTCATCTCCCACCTCTTCCGCCCTGGAGACTCACTTCCTCTGCACCGTTGTCTGCAGTCACCCCAGACCCTCCCTCAACCTCTCCTCCCGGCTGGCCCTGCACGGCCCACCCCTGTCACGCCTGCTCTCAGCCCTCAGAGGGTGCTCCCCGAGTGTCCTCCGTCACTTCCTCCTGAGTCTTCCCCCACACCCCACCCGAGCAGCTCCTTCTCAGTGCCCTTAGAGCTTCTGCCCAAAGCAAAGCAAATGCTGGGGTCCCAGCCCGGCCCGCAGGGTGACCGTGCCCTCTGCAGCCCACTCGGATACTCACCTACCAGACCTTCACCCACTGCAGCAGTCCAGGCTGCACCCGGGAAGCCTGCAGGAAAGGAGAGTGTCTGAGCCAACGACCCCCTGTCTCCGGCAAGCTCTGTGGCCTCAGACCCTCTCTCTCATGAGCCACGTTTTCCCTGTCCCAGTACTCACCGAGGAGGAAGGCGTGGCTCCCCCCTGTAAAGAGAAGATCAGAGGAGGTGATGTGGGGCGACAGGGACTTCCATGCCCTCTGCAACATCCTCAGGGCTCAGGAGGGGCCCAACAGCAGGGGAGGGCACAGACCAAAGTCCTTGGGTCTGACTGTGGACGTTCAGCCCACGGACTGTTTTTCAAAGCAGATTTATCCCCCTAAGTACAGCTGACCCAAGGTGAGCAGATGCTGGCCAGGCAGATGGAAAAGAGGGGAGGTGGGTGTCCCCCTGCCTCTGGGTGGACAGAAATCGGTGAGTGGACACCCACAGGCGGTGCCGGCTGCTCCATCGCCTGCTTCCAGTCAGTAAATGACTTCTGATCTCTCAGGAGAAGTCCCATCCCTGAGGGCCTTCCTTATTCTGAGAGATGGAGGGAAATAGTTTCTGGTTTTTATTCACCAGCCAAATTAGTACTCATTTATGGAATCTGTAAGATGGCTTTCTTTGTAACTGAATGAAATATAATTCTCAGGGTTGTTTTCTGTTTTGTTTTGTTTTTTTCAGTTTATTTGTCTATTTTGAGAGAGAAAGAGAGAGAGAATCCCAAGCAGGCTCCACACTGTCAGTGCAGACCCCAAGGTGGGGCTCGAACTCACAAACTGTGAGATCATGACCTGAGCTGAAACCGAGTCAGACGCTTAACCGACTTAGCCACCCAGGAGCCCCTCTCAGGGTTTGTTGTTAGTTTGTTTTCTGTTACTTCTTTTGTGGAATGAAGCATTAATTTTCCCATGAACCACAAGTTTCTGGGCAAGCCCCCTCCCCCCAAATGCTGGTGTGCCTTCCTCTCCCCCACCCTCCATGAAATCAGCAGGTAAAGAAGTGGAGGGAACAGACACTAAAAGCAAAGTAGGGGTGCCTGGGTGGCTCAGTCAACTCAACGTCTGACTTCAGCTCAGGTCATGATCTCAGGGTTCGTGGCTTAGAGCTCTGCGTCGGGCTCTGTGCTGACAGCTCAGAGCCTGGAGCCTGCTTCAGATTCTGTATCTTCCTCCCTCTCTCTGCCCCTCCCTTGCTCATGCTCTGTTTCTCTCTCAAATAAAGATTTAAAAAAAAAAAAAACCGGCGAAGGCTGCCTGTTTTGCCCTGTGCGTATGCGTGTATAAGAGTGTATATCGCTCTTTGAGAGGATGTTCGTTCCCCGTTTTCTCCTCCACATGCAGGGCAGCCACTGCCCCCTTGTAACCTTTCCTGAGCAGGTGGGTGTGAAGAACACGGAACCTTCCACCCTCCGATCCAAAGCGCTCTCAGGGAGCCCGAGTCTCCCTGCAGACCAGACTTTCAAAACGAACAGGACTCAGCCTCAGCTAAACCTGGTAGTGACCCCAGCGAGGAAACAGGGCACTTGGGAGTCTTACCTTTGAGGGGATCTTGGCTGAGTACTGCCCACTAGAGGGAGTAGGGTATGCCTTCTGTTTATAGTTGTTCTGTGAAAGAAAGCCAGAGAATGGGGGTGGGGGCAGGAGAGAAGGGGTGAGGGCATTTTGCTGTGGAATGAACACGCCACCTCCCTGCCTGGGCCAGACCTTCGCCAAGCCCCTGCCTTCCCTCCTGCGTCACGCACGCTTTTCTGTAGGATCCTCTTGGGCCAGCCAGAGCCCGTAGCCTCACCCTACTTTGTGGTCCTTACCCGAACGGCCCTGCCTCCTTCCTCCCTGGTACCTCTCCCAGCTCCTCAAGTGTTACTTAGGAGATGAGGGCAGGAGGCCAAGGAGAGAAGTGAGGTCTGAACCCGGAGGTCCAAGCGACAGATGTCTTACCTTAGAAGTTACAGCTGCCACCTCTTCCCATCCTGCGTCAGACTGAGAAAACGACAGAATGGGGTGTGAAGAAGAGAGAACTTCAGAGTGGCCAGTCCTGAGAACAAGACCGCAAGGGACCAAGGGCCGTTGAAGGCAGTCTGAGGGCGGAGAGACTCACCTGGCTGGCACCGCCCGACCTCTTCTGGAGCGATGACGCATCAGCGCCCTGCAAGGGAGAGGGAGCCACAGTTAGGGTGCTTCCGTCCACGGTCCTCGGCCCTGCCAGACTCACAGCCTGTTGCCCAGGCTCGGCCCTCCTGCCGAAGCACCAACACCCACCACACCGCACCCCTGTCCATGGTCAGTGAGCAGTGCTACCTACAGAGAAGGCAGGGAGCCTGGAGGAAACTGATGGCCCTGAAAGATACTGCACAGATTTCCACACTGAGTGTGGGGGAGCGAGGCAACACCGCCCCCACCTGCACACCTGGGGCTGAGGCAGACTGGCCTGGTACTGAGCAGGGAGCCGTGCCCACAGTCTTCCCCAGGGAGGATGCCCATCTCAGCCCAGCCCGCCTTCTGCCAAAACCAAGCGCTGCTCCATCCTCGGCCCCACAATCCCTGTTCACAAATGCTGTTCCCACAGGGTTCCCGGAGGACAGGCTCTTACCCTCAGCAAATGGAAGCAAGGCGGGGTGGCTAGATTAGCTCTGGGCCAGAGGAAGAGAAAGGGGAGAAACACAGGAAGCTCGCGAAGCCTCGTGAGACCCAGCGCAGTGCGCCACCATCTCCCCTCCACAGTCAAGGCAAGAGGAGGATTCTCTGCAGCAGGAGAGGAGTTTGGTTTCTGCGGCCATCCCTTCGCCACCTGGAGCCCCCACTCTCGCCTGCCCACGCACAGGAGGATGTGCCTCCTAACTCTCACTTAACTCCCACTGATTTTTAGCCCCAACACTGAGGTCACAAACTGCTTGACCACAGGCCTCTGGACATTTTTTGCTTGGTCTGCATTTTTAAATTAAATTAATTGCGAACCATTAAGAATCAGATTTCTGGGGCGCCTGGGTGGCTCAGTCAGTTGAGCATCAGAGTCTTGATTTTGGCTCAGGTCATGATCCCGGGGTTGTGGGATCGAGCCCCTCGTTGGGCTCTGTACAGAACGTGGAGCCTGCTTAAGATTCTCTCTCTCTCATTGCCCTTCTGTCCTGTTCGTGCTTGCTCTCTCTAATCCTCTGCCCTGATTGCACTCTCTCTCTCTCTCTAAAATAAAAAATAAAAACAAAAGTCAGATTTCCATCAAATGACATGGCCACACTGGTCACTCATGAGTGCATGACAGTACGAAGCGGAAGGGCCTTGACCTCCCCCTTTGCATGGCCCATCTGTCCAGCCGGGCTTTCCTGGCCCACATGGATGAGTGACTGGGCAACCTGTGCATCAGTGCCCAAAGGCCACTGGCCATACAGAATTGAGGTATGGCCTCCTGCAGGACCCAGAGGTCCTGCCCATCCTTCCCAGAACCCAGATATTCAGACCCTCTGCACCTGCTTGCACTTGACCATGACCTGACCTTCTCCCCTCTACCCCCGTCCCTCCTATTTTCTCTCAGCCTTCCTCCCTAAAGCCCCTTTTCCAGTGCCAAGAGTTGACCCCAGCTCCAGGCCCGTGTGTCTTCCCCACCTGGTGTCCCGCCGCCCGCTCACCCTGCAGTACCCACCCGGCTGTGGCTCCCCCTGACCCAGGCCACGCCCAGCAGGAAAAGCAGCAGAGCAGAGATGGTGGCTGGCCTCATGTTCCTGTGCCTCTGGAGGCCCCGGCCCTTGGCCTCTGCTTTTATCTGAGGGATGACCGCCCACCCAACTCCTCCAGTGACTCACAGCTTCTCTCTCCCACCCCACCCCGACTCAGCGTTGCAGACAGGGAGGAGAGTGGGAAGGGAAGGAGGCACCTTCCCTCAGCAGGGAGAGTAAACAACTGAGTCCACAAGCCATTGCCAAGGGCCTAGATCCCATGTCCCCGGAGCTGAGCTAGCCGACCCCACGACAAGAGGCTTTGCCACCCTTACCTCAATAATTGCTCTCCAGTTCAAGAAAGGGGTGTTGTGTTTGAAATCCTGGAGGGAGAAGAGGTGAGTGGGCCTCAGCAGGGAGTATGACAGCGTGGTGGAAAGTTTGGGGCTGATGTGCGGGCGTGAGGCTGGGTGTGGTTCGGGGGTTAGGTGGAGATAGCGTAGGGGAGGCTGAGGGTGTTAGCGCTTCTGGTGGTACTTCAGTGAGATCTCAAAAGTGACAAGAGGGTGAATTTTGCAACAGGTGGGCTGGGGCTTGAGGGAGGTGGCGAGAAGGACAGATGACCGGATCCCCAGTTCTTTGAAAAGTGAGAGGTCTCCTACCTCCCAGAGCCGGCTGAAGTAGAGGAGGGCTCGCGTGCTGGGGGGTGGGGCCTGGCCCTGTAGAGGAAAGGCGGGTTGCAGGTTAGCGAGGAGCTGGCCCCCTGCTCACCTGCGCCCTTGTTCCCGTTCCCACCACTGCAACCTTCATCGTGACTAAGGTTTGGGGCAAGCCGGGTGTCTTCAGAGACACCAGAAAATGGCTTCTGGAAGCAGAGGGAGAGGGAGGCGAGATCGGGGGGCCACTAAGCACCTCCCCTCCTCAGGCGCGCGCCCCACGCTCTTCACTATCCTGCTTCCCCAGCCTCTGACAAGACTCATCAGCATCCCTGAAGCATCCCTCAGGACCAGCGCCTGCCCCCAGAACTTTCCACCTTCCTACCTGCCCTTCCCCCTCCAGCCCATTTCCCAAAACCGAGGGCTGCAGTCGGCCCTTCCAGAATGGCCCTGAGAACAACAGTGGAGACGTAAGAAAGGAGCAGAGACCAGGAGTGTGGGGCAGCTAAGGTTTATTTCGAGGGTAAGGGTTGAGATTAGTGGTGGGATAGTGGTGTTTTAAGAAGGGGTGGGAGGGGTACTCCCATCCATCTGGTAGCTCCTTGTCTGGAGGTCACGGGGTGCGAAAGCTCCTCTGGTCCTGGGCAAAGAAATAAGTTCTAAGAGGAAGCTCAAGGAATAGGAATTCAGACCGTAGTGGGCCAAGTCAGGGGTGGATCTGGCCTCCGCTGCTGAAATCTGCAGGGATTTTTTGCCCACGGCAATCATCCAGTCAAATCCAGATATTCCAGTTGGGCTTGAAACCCTAATACTTGCCGAGAACTGTTACGTATACTCTCCTTGTCCTCACTGGTCAGTCCGGCCCTCCTTGTGAAGGAGATGGACTCTGTTCTCTTCTCTGCCCATCTCTGTCCTGCCCTGGTTCCTCGGGGAAGCCGCCCCAGATGAATCCTGCCTGTGAGTGCGCTCCTTTTACCCGCCCCCTAGACGTGCGAGAATGTTACTGCCTTCCTGGACCCGGGGAAGTATGAGTATGTGCCTCCGACCCTAAGTTCCCGTGATGGGGGGGGGCTGTGGGGGGGCTGTGGCGGGGGGCTGTTTCTCTATAAAACAGAAACAGTCCATTTGCTCCATCCAGACCAGAACCGCGCTGCCACTGGGAACTTCTGCCTCCTGTATCTTTCACTGTCCCCCCTTATTCCCCAAGGGGCAGCCTTGACCTTGCTGAGAGTGAGGCTCTGTCCTTGCCTCCCTGCCCACCACCACCACCTTGTTTTCCCCACCAGTTTTAGAGGTTAGGGACCCTTGTCTTGTTTCTTTTGTGCTATGGATCAGAAGCTCGGAGACTGCGACAGGGAGGGGGCTTGGGGTTGCTGAAGAACAAGCCCCCCATCCCTCCTCACCCCTCCTCACCCACCCCCCCAGGAAGAAGCAGCTGCTCCTCAGCTCTTGTCTCTGGGAGCTCAAGGAAGGAGGGGCCCCGTGTTGCCACATATTTCAAGAGAAGCTGGAATTTTTGTAAAATCTCCCAGTTTTTAAACTTTGGTGACTAGTTCAGAATGCTTTAAGAAAAAGAATGGATCATGGGCGCCTGGGTGGCTCAGTCAGCTAACTGTCCGACCCTTGATGTGGGTTCAGGTCATGATATCAGGTTGGTGAGATCCCGCCTCCCTCTGTGCTGTGTGGAGTCTGCTCGGGATTCTCCCTCTCCTCTCTCTTCCCTTCCTCTGCTCCCACTCACTCTCTCTCTCTCTCTCTCTCTCTCTCTCTCTCTCTCGCTCTCTCTCTCAAAATAAATAACTAAACATTTAATTAAAAACAATAAAGTGGATCAAACAAAGCACACCAGCGGGCCATCACTTGCAAATTCTGCCTCTGGCATTGGCCTGGGTTGTTTATCTACCTCTGCTCTGGAGGCACATCTGCTATTTGGGTGTCAAATCAGCCCGACCAGGGGATCCCCTGAATGTGGAAGGGTGGGCAGAGAGGAAAGAGAAGGGGGTTCAGGGCCCCAAGCGCCTCCTAAGCTCACCTGGCCCCCAGCAGGCATGTGGTACACACACTCCCCTCTTGTCCCTCCTCTCTCAGCCTCTGTCCTCCCTCGTGGGGCCTTTCTGGCCCTGCCGACAGTGCCGTCCGCCCCCACCCGGCCTCTGCGGCCTCTCCCGTTTTCCGAGGACTAGGCCTCCCCGCTCTCCCCTTAACCTTCCAGGTCTCAAAGGGGAAATTAAGCTTCAGACCTGCTCTGTCTGCCCTGCACAGTGCGACCTGAAGGAGGCCCTCTCCTTCCTCATGCACGACTCCGCGCTGCTCCCAAGCTCCGCCCACCCCTCACATCTGCGGTCCTTCCTCATCATTGCTGTCCCCTTTTGTAAGCACTGCACAAAATGCTCCCTTAGTGGCCACCATCGCCTCCCCAGGTCCCCACACCTCTTCTCCAAACCCTTCTCACCCGGAGATCGGAATGGCATAGCCTTCCAGCCCCTACCTTGTTTATGGCATCCCAGTTAATGAAACCCAGCTTGGATTTAAAATTCTGCAGAGGAAAAGAAAAAAAGGAAACTGGAAAACTGGGCCATAATGCAATTGGCTCAGGACATCTGGGCAGGAAAGGCCAAAGTCCACCACTGCCAGTCATTGGCTATGGAAGGAGGACTTCTACCTGCGGGACAGGGGTTTGCCTTTCCAACAGAGTGAGCAGAGCAATCTGGCCGAACTCACCTTCCAGAAAGTTTCGAAGTTGAAGAGCCCGGGAGACGTCTGAGAGTTCTAAGGCACCGGGGAGAAACGGGATGAGAGTGGGAACCCACCTTGTGAGCCAGAGGCAGGGGTGGGAGCCCTGGGACTCAGGAGGGGACACAGGGTTTCCTTGACACCACGGTCCGGGCCCAAGGTGGGGTGATGCCTCCACTCACCAAGGTATTGATCCCACTGACAGCTTCACCTCTTCCACTGGACCCCTGGGTAAGAAGAGGGGACTAATTTTCAAAGTCTGTGCCTCCTGTCACACATGCTCCCTTGTCAACCTGCTCCTGGCTCACCATCTCTGCCTTGGCTCAAGCTCTGTGTACTCTCCATAAAATCACCTTCTCTTCTTTTTCACACAGCAGCTAGGAAGCCCACCTTCCTGGAATATTTACCACTTCCTAGAATAACCCTGCCCAGTCCCTGGAGTCGGATTCATATTCTGCCTCCCCCTCCCCCCACTCCGCATAGCCTGCCCCCAAAACACCACTAGAAGTATCGTGTGATCCCCCACGCGCCTAGCACCGTGCCTCATCCTGCCATGTCCCAATGTGGAGTTGTCTCCACTGTACAGAGAAGGAAACCAAACTCAGAGCCATCAGCAGCTCGGCTCAGGATTGGTCTCCTTGCTGGACTCCAGGGTCCGGATCCTGAACCACCTTGGTGGTTGCAGAAAGTTCTGCAGTAACTGGGGTGAGGGGGGTGAGCGAATTAGGCTTTGCTGTCCCCGTTTGACCCAAGAGGAGGCCCAGACTCAGAGAGGTCAGTTGACCGGCCTGAAGATACCCGGATGACAGGTGATACCTGTCATTTGAACCCCAATCTACTAACTCAAAATTCATTGCCTTTCCACTTGTCAACGCTGCCTTCTCGAGTATGGTTCCCAATACAGCCCCTCGACCGTTCCTCTGTTACTTTCGGCTATGTTTTCCCTCACAATGATAGCACGGCTCTGACCAGAGTTCAAAGGAGGGAGAGAATGAATGAATGGAGAAGGAGACAGGGATCCCAGACTTTTGTCTGGTCTCCCGATGGTTACCCGACACAGACTCAGGGCAGCTGCGAGAAGACACTGATACTTCCATTTCTTTTCCCGGTCCCTTAGCACTCTGTCCCCACCTGCCACCATCACTTCTCAAAAAGCCATCCCTGCTCACCTGATAATTGCCTTGGGAGCCCCCAACAAAGTGACTGCCTTCTTTGCTTATTTCCTGAGGAGAGAGAAAATGGAGAAGAGTCGGTGGGGAAGCAGGAAAGATGCGGGATGAGAGGGCAGGACAGCAGAATGTGGGCAAGGGACTCCTGAATCAGGGGACTGGAGATTTCCTGGATCCCAAGAGAGGCCCTTCTCCCGGGCAGCTCCGTCTTCCCTGGCAAATCCTGCCTCAGCTTCTTGTGGACTGGGCTGGTGCTCACTTTACTGTCCTTACAGTAACATAACCACCTCTTTCTGTTCACATGTGCAAACTGCCCAACAGGAAGGGCCTTTGTCACTAACGTATTTGAATTATCCCGTGGTTTTGAGACAGGAGCCAGCCAGACTGTGGGACTAAATTGATTCAAACTGCAGGGCCCAGTCTGAACTGTTTTGCTTTGGTCAGAAGGGTGACACTAGCTGGAGAGTCAACGGGGGCCGAGGAGGCCCAGAAGTAGCCTGGCTTGTCTCCTCCTAAGTGAGAGGTAGTCGCCTCCGGATCCCCACTTCCCGGGACTGAGATGAACTTCCCAGAGCCAAGGTCAAGACCAGGCTGCAACATGGGACAATCTGCCCATTGGTCGCCTCGGCAGAGCTGACCTCCACGCCATCCTCCTGCCACCAGACTCTCCTCTCAAGGCCTGGCATCTACTTACCCTGAGGTCGCCAGAGTCGCTGGGCCCTCCCTGTCCTCCTCGGGAGCCCTGAAGGATGAGACACGAAACACAGGTCATTGTTCTAGATCTTAGATCCATCCCTCAAAATTTTTGTGCTGATTTAATATAATTCTTCTAAAAAACACTCATGGGATTCTCTTTTGGAACATGTCAAAATAATCTTGGAATTCATCTGGGAGAATAAGTGTCTAAGAATAGGTGAGAAAACACTGGAAAAGACAAGCAGCAAGGGAGGACCTGTACTGGTAGATATTAATGTACCGTAAAGAAAGCAATGCCCAGCACAGATGAGCCATTTAACCAAGTAGAAGCCCCCGGGCGCCTGGGTGGCTGAGTCAGTTAAGTGTCTGACCTCAGCTTGGGACATGGTCTCATGGTTTGTGAGTATGAGCCCCACATCAGGCTCTGTGATGACAGTGCAGAGCCTGCTTGGGAGATTCACTCTCTCTGTCTCTCTCCCTTTCTCTCCCTCCCCCCACTCACACTTTCTCCCTCAAAATAAATAAATAAACAAACAAAAAAAAAGGCACAGCTGGGTCGCCTGGGTGGCTCAGTCAGTAAACATCCAACTTCAGCTCAGGTCATGATCTCATGTTCCGTGGGTGGGTTCAAGCCCCGTGCCAGGCTCTGTGCTGACAGCTCAGAGCCTGGAGCCTGCTTCAGATTCTGTGTCTCCCCCTCTCTCTGCCCCTCCCCTGCTTGTGCGCTATCTCTCTTTCTGTCTCTCAAAAATAAATAAACACTAAAAAATTTAAAAACAAAAATTTACAGCCCCCATAGGAACTCCCCCAAAATATGAAGGTATTTGCAAGCAACGTTTTTACATCAGTTGGTGGAAATAATTCAGTGCATGCGGCTGGAAACACCAGTTCAGTGTTCAGGGGGGTGCAAGGAAGACGCATCATACCTCGCTGGCTCCCTCCCTTCTGTTTTTATCTGGTTTTTCCCTTCCTAAGAAAGCACACAGCTCTGATCCAAAGTGTGGGTTAAGTCCAGCTGATCTGAGGAACCGGACCAGATTGTATACAGCAAAGTCAAGTCCAGATGGATGAAAGAGTTAAATAGAAACCACGAAATTATAGAAGTAGTTCTAGAAGAAAATAAAAAGCCTTTTTTATTTTCAAGAGCAGAAACCATAGAAGAAAAGACTGATATATTTGAGTACGTATTTAAGGCTTTGGTACATAAAACACCAGAAATAGAGTTACAGGCTGGGAGCTTTCCTGACACCTGTCTACCCATCGAGATTAGTATCTCTGGTATCCGAGGAGCCTGATATTCAGGGAGCCTTCTCAACGTGGCACCACCACCCCTGCGCCTTCTCCCTGTCGGTCGGCCGCGCTCACACCAGCCGTGGTGGAGCCCCATCCGCCATGCCCAGAGCCAGATAGAAACCAGAATCTCAGCCGCACCCCAGGCCTGCTGACTCAGAACCTGCATTTTCACAAGAACTCTAGGTGATTGGTGGGGACCTTAGCGTAACGCTTCCTCTTGTCAGTGCCACAGGTGCTGACAGGAAGCCCAGATTTCCAGAATAACCAGGAGGAAAGTGTATGCTTTCAACACAGTTTCCAAATGCTGTCGAAAACGTCACGTGACTCTGTTCATTGGCCAGGTGGGCGAAGATCATTAGAAATGATTATGTTTCTAAAAGGACTGGTTTCTATGTGATTTTTCACAGCTCCCTCAACGGTATAAAGTGAGGCACATCACGTGAGGATTTGCAATTCATTATTACTTTGGAGATTAGTGAGTATCTTTAGGGGTAAGCGTTCAGTTTCTTCCCCACAGACGGAGCTGGGGCTGAGCAGGGTTGGACCCAGTCCCAAGTTTGGCTCTTACCTGACCCCCAGATCCTCCAGACATGCGGACTCCATTCCCTGGGTTGTCACACTGAGAGAGAGAGAGAGAGAGAGAGAGGGCTTTCTCTCTGTTGCCACTGGGAAACCTATCCCAGACCCCAAACTGCAGCATGTTGCCCCCAAGGCTAGTCCACATCCGCCCTGAGCAGCGCACCCCCTCTCAGTTCTGCCATCATCCAAGGGGCCCCGGCACCCCTCTCGTCTTCCTTTCTCCAGAGAAAGGAGAGAGATCTGTGCAGGGGTGCACTCAGCAGACACTCACCTCAGGTTTATTTCCACCACTGCTTCCGCCACCGCTGCTACTGGAGGAAGAGCCAGAATTGTATCCCTAGGAGAGAAAACAAGAGTCCTGTATACAGGGTCTTCGAAGGACTCAGCGAGAACCAAATCATTTCCGGGGTGTCATGATTCTTTTCACTCCCCTGTCCCCAACCTCCATCTCCTCCCATCTTTAGCTAGCCAGTCACCGAGGGAAGTTACTCGGAGCACGAAGGCCCGTTGTGGCCAAGTGTATTTGGAAATATGGGCCAGTTTGGGGATTCTGAGCTATTGTCTCCTCTTCCCCACCCCCTCCCCACCTCCCGACATGCCAGAAGTGAGGAGTCTTGACCCTGGCACCTGGGGGCTCAGTCTGTCCTCCTCCTGCCTCTCTTCCCCCTCCCTCTCCTGGAACCTAGAAAGGGGAAGGGACCTCTTGAGTCCTTACCTGGGAGCCTGAATAGCTGCTTTGATCAAAATTCCTAGAACTTTCTAAGGGACGATCATATATGTGGAAGCAGGTAGTACAAAGAGCAGTAAACTAAAGTGGTTTGTGGGACCTGGCTTATTCTAGTCACCTCTCTCTTGTGGCCTGACAGCTTGTGGCCAGATACCCAAGAAAGCCAACTGTGTTCCCCCCTCTGTGGGAGAGCCCACGCTGAGCCCATGGGCCCCTCCTGGCCCCTCACCCATTTTGCAGGGGCCTCATGTACCCTGTATGTATCCATGTCATCTACACCGCAGCTCCATAAATGTCCTTTCTCTATGTGTGGACAGGCCTGCCTCTGTTCCCTGGGGAGCTCCCCAAGCAGGTGTTTTCCCATGGCCCCCTCTCTCCTTCTGTCTGCCACCTCCGTCTCTGGTCAGATCAGCCCAGTGGACATGGTGCAGGAGTGGGTGAAACTTGAGAGAGAGCATCCCCACCGCACGGAGGAGCGGAACACCTGGAGCCCCGGGAGCTGGCAGCAGGCAGGACACCCCTGCCGAGAACTAGAGGGCGTGTGTAAGGAGTCCCGCCTGCTGGGCAGGCAAAGGTGGGGAGCAGGGGCCCAGGGGCCCAGGAGGGCGTCTCCTCAGCAGGGACCACCGAGGGGCGGGGCTGCGCCTCTGCCTTCAGCAGGGAGCAGGACTCACCCAGCTGGTCCCGGAACTGCTGCCGCCATTATTGCCACCGCTGCTGCCACCGCTGCCGCCGCCGGTGCTGCTACCACTGCCGCGGCCGCCGCCGCTGCCGCCGCCGCTGCCGCCGCCGCTGCTGCTACCACTTCCCTGAGGGGCAGGAAGAGAGCAGAGTGAGAACCGGAGTCGAGGACACCGGGATCGTCTGCTCCCCTCCCGCGTCCCCCACCCCTCCTTGCTCCGGCACATCCCCTGCACAGTCTCAGGCGAGCAGAGACTGTCGTCTGCTGTGCAAAATGCCCCAGCCGCCCGTCCCTTACCCCTGAGCTGCCGGAGCTTCCGCCTGAGCCCGCCGGCGGGGGGTTGGTGCACTGCGGAGGAGAGTTTCCAGACCTGTCAGAGCCGCTGCCACAGCCAACCCTCCTGCTTCCTGCGGCCTGGCCTCTGTCCCCACGTGGTTCTCCCCCAAGCCAGTCCCACTCCCCTCCTGTTCACCTGGCCTGACCCATCTCTCCCCTGTCCGAACTGCCTTGTACCTCAGTCCCCCCTACACCCCAATCCTTCTTTCTTTCCTCGTCATCTCGCCTCCTTTCCATCTCACGTGGGGGACATCCTTGCTTCCCCACACCCCTCCCCTTACCTCTGTATGTGAGTTACCGCTGCCTCTCACTGAGCCGTAACCGGGCTGGACCACGGCTTCCTGCAGAGAAGTGAAGGCTGAGTATGGAGACTGAGGGCGACTGACCGGCAGATGAGGAAGGCGCGGAGACCCCACGTCGGAAGGGTGGGAGGTGGCGAGCATCAAGGCTGGGGTGGTCACCATACCTGAGCGTTGGGCCCCCAGTTGGAAGAGCCTCCATTGGCTCCTTGGCCCCAGGCGCCTCCCTGAGGGTGGGTTCCGAAGCCACCATTTGAACCTCCGGGGTATCCGTGGTCCCAGGGGGTCCCCAGGCCTCCAGGATTGCCGTGGCTGTGGGCTCCAGAGCCGCCCTGAGAGCCAAAGATGCCATGGCCTCCAGATGGCGGTTGGCCGTTGGTTCCCTGCAAGAGCAACATGCCCGCAGTCAGTGTGTATGACCGTCCCCTTCGCGACAGGGAGGGCAGGACAAAGGCAGAGGCGGGGGGAGGGAGACCCCAAGGGGTGGAGGAGGGACGCAGAACACGGAGGGAACCACCCCAGACAGCCACCAGTAAGAGGCCTTCCTGCCCCTTCCAAGATTTGAGCCCGGGGCCCTCGGCCTCCCCCTTCCACACCGGCTCCCAGCTACTCACCCAAGCACCGTTGCCGCCAGGCACGCCCTGCCAGGAGCTGTGCGCCGCATCTCCTCCATGTCGAATGATGTTCTCAGCCTGTCTGCCAGCCTCACCCCCGGGGTTCCTAAGGACCTGGGCTGCCTCCTCCATGCCACGGCTCATGGCCTCCCTGCTGGCAGACCAGGCGGACCCTCCGGTCCCTTGGCCGACAGCCTCTTCGACTCCTTGGCTAATGGCGTCTCCCACCCCCTGTCCAATGGCATCTCCCATCCCGTGTCCCACGGCCTCCCCGACCCCTGCTCCGGCACCCTCCCCTCCTTGTAGCAGCGGGCCGGCCCCCCCACTGCCCAGACACAGGGCCAGCAGGAGGCAGGCCAGGGAGCCCTGCAGCCTCATCTCTGCCTCGCTCCTCTTTCCCCTCCTGTCTTCTTCCCACCCGAGTGTGCTTCTCTTTGCCCTCTCTCCTCCTCCGTGCCCGCGTGCCCTCCACTGCTCTCTTTTTCCTTCGGACTTCTTCTCCCTCCCTCTAGGCGTGCAGCCTTCTCTCTCCTTTCCCAGACTCCTCTGCCTTCCCAGAGTCCTCCTCCCTGCCACTACTCCTTATACTGTAGCTTGAGAGAAGGTGACAGGGCTGGGCAGTCCTGAGTCCCTCCCTCGTGACTCAGGGCCAGCCACCCGATAGGGTAATGAGCTGTAATTGTGAGTCCGAGAATCTGTGTTGAAACAGAGAGGGAGCCTGAGCATCAGGGAGGGAGGAAGAAATGGGATGAGGCAGGTCCAAAAGTGTTCCGATTTCCCAACCTTAGGAATTTGGGGCGCAGGGTGGGGATGGGGGCATCTGAGGAGATAGGTGGTTGGTGTCTCCTCGAGGGGGTGGGATGGAGGGGACTTAGGAGAGAGGAACCACAGGCAGCACCCAACCAGGGAGGCAAGTGTAGTGGGCGGGACCCACTTCGTGGAAGCCAGCCTGGGTCAGGGGCATCAGGATGAGAGGCAGGTGCCCTTTCTCGGCCTTGCTGCTTGGTTTCAGTGGCCTTTGTCTCTCCCATCTGTCTTCTCTCCTATACTGTCATGTCAAGGTGACTGTCCTCAACCTCTCCCATACCTTCCAGCCCGCAGAGAGCCTAGGAGCTGTGAGATTGCCCTTAACAGGGACCCCGGGCCCTGGGGAAGGAAGTGGCCAGCCAGGGCGTCTCAGCACTGGGGCTGCTCTTGGCCGAGAAAGCTGGGTGCGGAGCAGGGAGCTGGGCGGGCCGGCCACCCCCAGGGAATGAGTGGGAGGAAGCAGCTGACCCAGGCGCCCATCCTGTTTACCTGGCCCACAGGGGGCACGTGTGTGAGCTCACAGCCTCCTGGGAGGCCCGAGACTGCTGCTCGCCCCGCCCGCCCCTGTCTCCGCAGGGCCCGGGCTGCACCAGCAAGGGAGGAGGGGTCAGCGTGAGGGCCCCCCCTCCCCCCCGCATCCCGGCTCAGGACACGGAACTCGACATCTTCCCCGTCTCACCCCTGTTTCGCACCCTGGGCTGCTTCTCTGCTCCCAGGGCCCTGGGTCCTCCCACTTGTCCCTGGCCTTGTATCACTGGGACTCATCACCCAGTTAGGAGGGGCCGGTTTCCATCCGCCTTTCTCAATGCCTCTCAGTCAGTCCCTCTCCACCCCAGCACCCGCACCCTGACTTGTAACATCCTCTCACCATGTAAACACAATCCCGGTCTGTGCCCGGCAGCTCCTACCTCCCTGTTATTCCACCTCTCTTTAATGATAATAATCATGAGGACAGTGGCAATAACAATATAATAATCATGGCAACTTCGGTTTCTCAAGGGCCTGCTATGTGCCCAGTGCCGGACTAAGTGCTTCGAGGCTCACACAGCCCGGGGAGATAGTCTTCTGGTAACTCCGTTTAGAGACCGAGAATCTGGGGCTCAGAGGGGAGCGGTGGGTGTGGGGTAGAGCTAGAGCCAAGCCCAGGCCTGCCCCGCCCCGAGCCCCACTGCCAGCACTTTCTGTCGTCATCTGCCTCAGACCTCCCCACCTGCCTGTCAGAACCTTCATTCTTCTCCGGATAGAATTGGCTGTGGTTTTGCCCTGGGGCCTCGGGGGGGTGGGGGTGGAGGGGGGACGCAGGGAGCTGGAGTAAATCTGAGGCCTCCAGATCGCAGTTGGACCCCTGAACCTGCTGCTTCCATTTCCAAGGGCACGGGGCTGAAGGTGGCTCACTCCCTGACTCAGAGACTCCCTCCTGGGACACCACCCTGCCCGTGGCATGTAGCTGCCTTCCGTCCCATCGCTATTCCTAACATTTTCCCTTAAGCCGGCTTACTTTCTTAAGTATATTACATGTCGCTTCTGTAAGAGGAAAGACAGGATCACTTGCCCATAAAGAGAAGTACCAGAAAACACAGGGAGAGGCAAACGGTGTTACACTGTCACTGGCTGCAGCTTCTGAACCTCCTTTGTTACAAAAGGAGATTAGAGGGGCACCAGGACGGCTCAGGTGGTTAAGCGTCTACCTCTCAATCTCGGCTCGGGTCATGATCTCACAGTTGAGCCCCGAATCAGGCTCTGTACCAACAACACGGAGCCTACTTGAGATTCTCTCTGCCCCCTTCTCTCTCTGCCCCTTCTCTCTCTGCCCCTCCCTTGCTTTCTCTCTCTCTCTCCCTCTCTCAAAATAATAAACATTTAAAAAATAGAAAAAGATGAGCAAGCATGAGGAGGTCAGGGCACGCCAGCACAGAAATCGAGGCTCCCTCTTCAACATAACCAGCTTCAGAGAAAATTGAGAAAAGGGAATTTTTCTCCTGGGCAATTCAGACTTATGCAAAGACGTGTTGACAAGCCACCTAAATTTCTCCCATGTTCTGCCTGCTGGGAAAAACCACCTTCAGGCATCTCTGGGCCTGAGAAGCCACCTCAAATCGTCTGAAGACATATTTATGAAAGAGCCTGTCGGGAACCAAATAGAAGACTAAGTGCCTCCACGTGCGTGATCTCATTTAATTCTTACATCACCTCGGGGGATGGACATCATTCCCATTTTGCAGGTGAGGTAACTGAGGCCCAGGGCTGGTAAACACACTCATGATAGCACATTTGGGAAAAGATCATGGTGAAACGGGGCTGTCCAAATCTGACCCGGGTCCGTCGGACTCCAAACAGCTTTTCCCCCTCATCTGACACTCCCGACCTCACGTCCAAGACCTTCGGACTGCGGCACTTCCAAGTCACTAGTTCATTCATTCAATACGTCTTTACTGAGTACCTACTGTGCGCTACAGCGGTTCTAGGCACGAGGGATTCAGAGTGGAAGAAGATTGGCTAAATCTGTCCTCAGGGAGCTCCCATCCATTGTGAGGAGGAAGGACATAAACATATCAGACGGTGAGCACTAATGGAGAATACAGTGGGGTGAGGGACTAGAGAAGACAGAGGGAGCATTTCAGGAAACGTTCTTTGAGATGTGACCTATGCACTGACACCCAAAGGAAGGGAAAGAAGGAGCCATGAGGATGTCCGGGGATAGCGTATCCCAAGCAGAGAGATAGCTGTGCAAAGGCCCTGAGGCAGGAATCTGCTTACTCTATTTGAGGACAATTGTGGCTTTTTTTTTCCTTTTTTTTTTTTATGTCTTTATTTTATTTTGAGAGAGAGAGAGAGAGACAAAGACTGAGCAGGAGAAGGGTAGAGAGAGAGGGAGATACAGAATCTGAAGCAGGCCCCAGGCTCTGAGCTGTCAGCACAGAGCCCAACATGGGGCTTGAACCCATGGACTGTGAGATCATGACCTGAGCCGAAGTCGGACGCTTAACCAACTGAGCCACCCAGGTGCACAAAGGGGAAGTGGGAAGAGTTGGAGTCAAAGAGAAACCAGCCTGGAGAGTGGGGATTTGTGGACCATTGTGAGGCCCTTGACTGTGAAGGAGGTAAAAACAGTGGATGGTTTTGACTGAGGAAGGCTGAGGTCTGACTCAGTCTTAATGGGGTCCCTCTGAGAACAGGCTGGGGGGCAGGGGCAGGATGTGGTACAGAGACCAGGGAGGAGGCCTCGCGGGGAGGACAGAAGCTGGACTCAAGTAGAAAGAGGAGATAAATAAAGCCTTAGGTCTGGGTGGCATCTCTGTGGTGTCCAGTGCTTCAAACTGGCATCTACTGGCTCAGCTGTGCACCTTGGCTGGAGACTAGCTTCAAGTCCTAAGCCCAGCCCCGATTAGCTGTGACCTTGTCTGTGCAGTGGGTGCCTTGTCTGTGAGAGGCGGGGGCGCGAGGGTGAAGTGAGGTGCTCAGAACAGTGCCGGGCACCCCGGGGCGCGCAAGGTGTGTTCTTGCTGGTGTTGGGCGTGTTGCTGTGGTTGGAATAGTCTCTGGGCAGTTTAATTTTTTTATTTTTTTAATGTTTTTTAATTTATTTTTGAGAGACAAACAGCGCGAGCAGGGGAGGGTCAGAGAGACAGAGGGAGACACAGAATCCGAAGCAGGCTCCAGGCTCTGAGCTGGCTGTCAGCACAGAGCCTGACGCGGGGCTCAAACCCACGAACCGTGAGATCATGACCTGAGCCGAAGCCGGAAGCCGGACGCTTAACGGACTGAGCCCCCCAGGCGCCCCTGGCGTTTAATTTTGAGACAGGCGCACAGGCACATATGCACCTCCTGAAACGGCCCAAAGCAGAAATTTACTTTTAGGAGCACCTGGGTGGTTCAGTCGGTTGAGCATCCAGCTCTTGATTTCAGCTCAGGTCATGCTCCCAGGGTCGTGGGATCGACCCCACATTGGGGTCCATGTTGAGTGTGAAGCCTTCTTAAGATTCTCTCTCCCTCTCCCTCCCTCTCTCTCTCTCTCTCTCTCTCTCTCTCTCTCTGCCCCTCGTGGGAGTCTTTCTTTCTCCCCCCACCCTGTCCCTCGCTGACTGTACCCTCTTAAAAAAAAAAAAAAGCATCCAGCTCTTGATTTCAGCCCAGGTCATGATCTCACCATTCATGGGATTAAGCCCCAGGTAGGGCTCTGTGCTGACAGTGTAGAACCTACTTGGGATTCTCTCTCTCTCCCTCTCTCTCTCTGCTCCTCCCATGCTTGCACTCTCTTTCTCTCAAAATAAAATAAATAAACTTTAAAAAAGGAAAAAAGAAAAAGAAATTTAAAAATAGAAAGAAACTTAATTTTAAAAAGAACTCATTTTGAAGTAGTCCCCTCCCCCTCCCCGAAGGTCCCGGGGAGGCAGGCCACCTGACCTGCAGAGACCACCAGCAAGGACGTGCTCTTGACGAGGAGCTGGGCCATCACCACGTCCTGGCTGGGTGGCCTCAGTCTGGGAAGGGGACCTCCCGTGGGCGCTTGAGAGGATGGGATGAATCATGTGGGTAAGTGTTCCGCACAGACGCAGTCAGCACCCAATAAAAGAGGGCTGTGAGGGTCCCGCCCAAACTCCACAGCCACAGAAACCGGCCCCTCCTCGCCTCACCCCCTTGCCTGCCTCCACGTGCCTGTCTCAGGTGCCCAGGCCCTGCTCCCCCTTGTTCCGTGGCCAAGAGGGAAACCGCGTCTGAGGGCAGCCATAGCCTCCCCTGTATCAGCTGCTGGCCGCTTGTGCCCGGACCCCACTCTCCTCTTGACCATGTCCGTCGAGGGGGGACTGGACATCAAACGAGTAAACATGTAATTACGCGTTGTCCTAAGAACTCTGAAGAGAAGGATCCATGTGCCATGAGAGAGCCTTAACAAAGGTGGCCTGTGTGGCCGAGGTCTCTGAGACCTGAAGGGTAAGGAGGAGCCGACGCAGGGGATGAGAGAGGCACAGAGAAGATTCCCAGCAGAGGGAACAGCACCCAGGCCCCGAGGCAGGAGTGAGCAGTGCCTCTTTTACCCTTCAAAACCTGGGAAACGCTTGTTTTCCAGAAGCCTCCCAGGATTAACACCTCCCACGCATATGATTATCCCCTATCCCTGGAGCTTTCAGGACCCCTGTCCAAGCAGACCAGCGTACAATAAAACCAATGAAAGCTTTTCCTTCAGGAAAGAATGATTCCCTTGAATATGCCCTTTCCAGAAGGGACTCCTGCAGTTGGTATGAAACGAGCTCCAGCACAGAGCAGACCCTTAGCAGATGCGTAACATGAATGCGTGCTTCTTTGTTCCTGAGTTCGAGTCCCACATCGGGCTCTCTGCTGTCAGCTCGGACCCCGCTTCAGATCCTCTGTCTCCCTCTCTCTCTGTCCCTCCTGCACATGATTTCTCTCTCTCTCTCTCTCACTCTGTCTCAAAAATAAATAAAAATTTTTAAAAATATACTGGGAAGACCTGGGTGGCTCAGTCGGTTAAGCATCCGACTTCGGCTCAGGTCATGATCTCGTGGTTTGTGGGTTCGAGCCCCTCATCGGGCTCTATGCTGACAGTGCAGAGCCCACTTCAGATCCTCTGTCCTCCTTTCTTTCCGCCCCTCCTCTGTTCATGTGCTCGCTTTCTCTCTCTAAAAAATAAACACTTAAAAAGTTGTACTGATGCATGGCTAGATGAATAGATATATGACAGATGGATGTGTCGTAAAGCAATCAGGGTAAAATGAGCTTTTAAATACTTTTTTAAAACTTTTTTATTTTCAGTAGGCTCCACACCCAGTGCGGGGCTCAAACTCACCACCCTGAAATCAAGAGCTGCCCGCTCCACCAGCTGAGCCAGCCGGGCGCCCCACGCAGAGTAGAATGGACATGGGAGACTCTAAATGGTGGCTGCACAGGTATTTGCTATAAAACTCTTCCATCTTTGGGATACCCGGGTGGCTCGGTTGGTTGAGCGTCAAACTTTAGATTTTGGCTCAGGCCATGATCCCAGGGCTGTGGGATCAAGCCCCATGTGAGGCCTCGGCTGAGCATGGAGACTGTTTAAGATTCTCTCTCTCTGTCTCTGTCTCTCTCTCTCTCTCTCTTTCTCAGGATGACTGGGTGGCTCAGTTGGTTGGGCATCCAGCTTCTGCACAGGTCATGATCTCATGGTTTGTGAATTCAAGCCCTGCATTGGACTCTGCTAACAGCTCAGACACTGGAGCCTGCTCCAGATTCTGTGTTCCCTCTCTCTGCCCCTCCCTGGCTTGCACTCTGCCTGCCTCTCTCTCTTTCTCTCTCTCTCTCTCTATCTCTATCTCTATCTCTATCCCTATCTCAAAAATAAATAATAAACATTTAAACAAATTTTTTTAATATTCTCTCCCTCTGCCCCTCTCCCTGGATCACTCTCTCACTCCAAAAGAAAAAAAATCTTTGTTTGAAGTATTTTCAAATCAAAATATTGCAGAGGAAGGGAAGGACCCTATATGATAAAAATGACAATTTTCTACAAATCAGGAAAAACGCAGTGACCATGAAGTGTCAGGAACGTCACCATCACAGTACACATGCGGACCCGCCCCCGTGGTGTGGCATGTAGTTCTGACCCAGGCATGGCTTCGTATTTGTCTTCGTATTCTGTTTATATGCCTCGTATCCCCGGGAAGCCTGTGAACTCCCCAAGGGCAATTTTCCATCTCTTATTTTTGGTCCCACAACTGATGGAATTTTGGAGCTGGAAGCCATGTTTGAAGTCCTCCTCTGTAGACACCCTGCCCCCCTTTATAGAGAAGGAAATTCCGGCCCCTGGAAGGATAGGAAGCTGCCCGCAGGCATATGGGCCTAATAGGAGGGCAGGTGTCCCAGCACCCAGACCAGTGCATTCTAGAGACTTCAGAGGCAACAGGGAAAGGTCAGGTTCTCGTAAGAGACAGCTGAGGTCATGGCCCCTCTGAGCCTCAGCTTCCTCATCATACAATGGGGATCGCAAGAGGACTTCCGCCTTTGGGTTGTGAGAGGCTGAAATGGTTCTAGCTTTTCACGCAGTACTGGAACCTAGTAAGTGCTTGGTAAGCAGTAGCTGCCACCACACACCTGAAAACCACGCCTTCCGTGTCACCGTTCCTGTCTTGTAAAGAGGCCTGCCCTCCTGTCATCAGCGTGCCTGCCTGCCTGCCGCCTGAGCCTTTGGTCCCCCTCCCCGTGCAAGCATCTCCCACACACATCTCCTTGCTCTCTCTCCTTTGCACGGATTCCCTCCCCCCCTCCACCCCCGACACACAGTGATGCCAAAAGGGACAAGACTCTCCCCAATATGCTCTGCAGTTCTCGTTTCTCCTCCACTTACTGACTATGTGACCTTGGTCTCCATGTGCTTCTTTATAAAAAGGAGCAATAACAGAACCTCTCACCTAGCTGGGGGGTTGGGAGGACTCGGTGAGGTCACTCCTGGAAAGCACCCAGCAGGGCGCCAGGCAGTGCACAATAAACACAAGTTGCCATTGTTATTCCTTGGGTGCCACACCCCCCAGTGAGGATGCCATTCCCTTGGGCTCCACCAGGTTCCCGCCATTCTCTTCCCTGGTGCTTCTGCCCCCACTGTCGGCCCAAAGTGGCCTTTTCTGCACAGACGCTCCTCTCAGCGATGAGAAGCGTGGCTGGTCCCCATGAGGGCCCTATTGCATCTGACCAGCATGACATCCCCAGCTCAGCCGCCCTGGGGGTCAGCCCCTAGCTCCTTCAGCAAAGTAGCAAGGAGAGAAAAGAGAAGCCTCCTCCCTCCCCTCAACCAACCCTCCCTCAGGGAGCACGGCAGACCATGATGAGAGTAAAAGAGTGTCGTGTTTATTCACAAATCCCCCCACCCCCGGCTCCTCAGGTCAGGTCAGTTAGTGTGGCGACAGGAATGTCAGTCTGCTGATAAGGCCAGTGCATCAGTTTAGGGAATGATGGCGATGACGCTCTAGAAGAGAAGAGAGAGGGAGTAAATGTAGGGAACATGGCCCTGAGGGGACCGAGACCTCCGCCCTCGGCCCCCTGGCGAATGAGAGGGACATTGACATTAGCTCCTCTGCCCTCTGACTTGCTTTTGTTCGTCTTCGGGAGAGTGACTTCTAGATTCAGGAAGAATAGGGAGCGAGCCTCCCAGGCTGAGGTGCCAGCGGCCTCTGTGGGAGCCCAGAAGCCTTGTCTGTTCCACCTCAGAGGGTCGCCTGCCACCCCCAGGGCCCGGGAACAAACAAGGGTGTGCCTTGGGGCTGTTCCCGACCGTCATCGTCATCCGTATGCCCCAGTCTCTTGCAGCTCAGGTACTAAATGCAAAGAGAAGAGCTAGGACTCTGCTTTGGGCCCAGAGTAGGGACCAGGGTCCCACAGGAGCCTTTAGGATGAGGGGGTGCCTATCAGCCAGGGAAGGGACAGAGAGGCAGGCTCCCCACTCCCCCCAGCATATGGCTGTAAGGCGGCAGAGGGACTCACAGCGGGTTGGGAAAGTGAGGGAAATGGAGGAAAGACGGTGAGCAGTGCTGGGCACAGGGAGTGCGGGCCTGTTGTGCCAGCCCGTGTTGGCCTCCGCCTCCGAGGGAATGGAAAGCTGCCAGAAGAGGACAGCAGGGGGTGAGGGACAAAGAGCAGGCAAAGGGAGCCGGGAAACAGGTTGGATGGATGGTCTCTGCAAGGCTGAGAGTCTGTCCACCGTGACGCTGTCCGGGAACAGGCAGTGGGAAGGGAGTGTGACTGTGTCTGCAGAGACCGAGAGCAGAACGTAGAAGCCACATGGGCACTCACCTTCCACAGAGCTGGAAAGTTGAGGAAGGCCTTGTTGACCGAGGCCTGGAATTCAAGGACACGAGGGTTGGTCACTGGCACGTGTCCCACCGCCCACCCCAGCAGGGCCTCCCCTACCCCCGCCCAGTCCTCATGCTGCTCAGGAGACTTACTCCAGATGTTAATGTTGTGGTTGCGGCCCCTCCTTGCTGGCCGGCGGAAACGCCTGGGCGAGTGCTCTGTGGACGAAGCCCAGACTGTCATTACCACCCCCTCAGCCCTTGAGGGTCTCCCAAGTTCGTCTTCCCCCTCTGACCTGCCGCCCTGTAGGGTGACCGAGGCCAGGGTGGGAGGCATAGGCTGACCCCTGCCCCCTCACTGTCCAGAAAGAAAATGCAGAGCCCATGTTGCTGTGGGAATTCTGTGAGGTGGGAAGAAAAGCCTGGAAGGATGTCTGCCCACTCCTGACTAGTCTTCCCCCATTTCCCTCTTATTTCAGTGAATGAATGCCCTGTCGCTGAGAAGGCCTTGACTGGAAAGGGAACCCAGAGAACCCACACGGATCCTAGGACCGTAGTGTGACCTCAGCCCTGACCTCAGCTCTGCCCCTTCTTCATACCCTCTGGCCTAACCCCTAACCTGGGTTGATCCCTGTCCTCACTTTATCCCCAGATACTCAGCAGGGCCTCCGCTGCCATAGCCAGGCTTGAATCCCACAACAAACCTCCCCCTCCTGACCTCTTCCCAGTGAAGACTGCTGTCTGACCCAGATCCCGCCACTCCCTCTACCCTGTACACTTTCTGCAGAGTCCCTTCCTCCCCACCCACCCCTGGGTCCCTGCCTGGCAGGTCAAGGTCAAGGTCTGGACCAGTCCTCAAAGACTCTTCATGGAGATTGGGGCATGAGGAATTGAGGCAGACAGGGGTCAGCCTTCTAGTCCCCAAGCCCCCTCCTTGGTGCCTGTTCTGCTGAGTGCTAGCCACATGACCTTGGCAAGTCCCCTGACAACCTCTGTAAGCTTCCACTTCCTTATCTGAGAATCAGGGAGTCAGCATCCTCACCCTGACTACCTCAGAGGCTTGTTATGGAAATTAAGCAGAGCTTATCTCCAGAAGCCATTCCTCATGTCTTTCTGTTGCTCTGGGTTTTTTTCAACACTTACTGTGTTTGCACTGCAATAGATCTTGGCTCATAACCACTTCTTATTCCTCAGCAGAGGCTTCATGTGCCTTCTCTTTACACCTCCCCAAGGTGGGGCCAGGTCCCTGTCAGGCTGCCTGATACAGGGCTTTGCGATGAGGTGGTTGGATTCATATGAACAGCTGAGCCCGGAGAGGAGGTGTGGTCATAGGGCTGCCCAAGCTTCCTTCACTGAATGAAGGCTCCAGGGACCACCCAGATGTCCCAAGGGTTTAGCCTCCCCCACCAGCCCCTTCTCCCCCCTTCCCCACCCCTGTTCACCTACATTCAGCAGCTTGTAGTCATCCTTGCCGGCTTGGTTGACCCCATTATGAATATTCTGCGGCAACCTGTCCACCTCCTTCCCGGCCTGGCCGGCAGCATGGTGGACACCTTGGCCAAGTTTCTCCGCTTCCTTTCCAGCCTGGCCGGCAGCGTGGTGGACCCCTTGACCAAATTTCTCTGTCTCCTTCCCGGCCTGGTTGACCCCATCGTGGACCCCTTGGACCACTTTGTCTGCTTCCTTTCCGGCCTGTTCAACGGCATGGTGAACTCCCTGGCCAAAGTGCTCTCCCTCCTTCCCAGCCTGGTTAGTTCCATGGTAGACCCCCTGACCAAATTTCTCTGCCTCCTTCCCAGCCTGGTTAACCCCATGGTAGACCCCCTGACCAAACTTCTCTGCCTCCTTCCCAGCCTGGTTAACCCCATGGTAGACCCCCTGACCAAACTTCTCTGCCTCCTTCCCGGCCTGGTTAGCTCCATGGTAGACCCCCTGACCAAATTTCTCTGCCTCCTTCCCAGCCTGGTTAACCCCATGGTAGACCCCCTGACCAAATTTCTCTGCCTCCTTCCCGGCCTGGTTAGCTCCATGGTAGACCCCCTGACCAAATTTCTCTGCCTCCTTCCCAGCCTGGTTAGCTCCATGGTAGACCCCCTG